>JANTPZ010099681.1:0-11566 GCA_025593235.1 Vachellia pachyceras
AAGGAGACCACTCACCTCTGTCGACACTTCCATCGTCACCACCAGCTAGCCGTTACTACCTCCATCGTGCCAAAGCGAAGAGCAGATTGGGGAGGGGGAGGGCAAAAGGGTTCAAAACCCAGTTCTATGGAATTGGAATTGAGTTCTCAAAGGGGAGGTTGTAACCCAGTTCTAGTATTTTTGGGGTTTATGGAATTCACTTCTATGATACTAAACAAATCAAAATCTCACTTCCACCCTTAATTCCACTCCCCCCCTCCCAATTCCATCTTACCAAATGGGCAGCCAATGCGGCGTGAGGATTGAGAAATTACTCGTATCACAGTACCGTACTGTACCGTCGATGAGTAAGCTAAAGTGGGGTTTTTCAGAATTCTAAGTTATTAGATAATGATGGAAGATTAAAAATTCAGGATCCAATTATGACCTTGATAACTTCAATGGCATTTAATAGGTAGAAGACCAGTTCGACTTGAAGTCATTTGCGCTTTGCAGCATCGCTTTACGTCATACTCATGCCACCAATGGTAATTTACAGGATAAAGGTGTAGAGTTCACGATCTTAAAGACATATGGTACTGTAGAATTTTAGAGGTGCAAAAATGCAGGGTGCAAATTCGTAGTAACTTTTAACATCAATTGAATTTAAAATGGAAAGAGAAAATGTTTTAATCTCACATACTTGATTCCCTCCTCTTAGAGGTATGCATTCAATTTTTGGAAAAAACCGAAAATCTGAAATGCTCATAAAAATAAAATCCAATTGAAATCAAACATAAAAATTAACTGAATCAAAATAACTAAACTGAGTTTGGTTCAGTTTTTCATTTAACCAAATTAACTGAAAATGTTTATAATTTACTAACCTAAATATAATATAATGACTTTTAAATATATTATAACAATATTTAATAACATATGTAAAAATATAATGATATGTAATAATATTTAACAATTTATTGTTTACTAAATATATAATTAGTAATTTACTAAATAAAAAATACATTATATATAATACAAATTTTTATTTAAATTGAATTTTTTTATAGACATCGAATCGAAACCGAACACCGGTTTATTATAAAAAAAAAAACTGAAAACCAAACGGAAAAGACCGAATCGAGCTTGCTTAGGTTTTTCTCACCCCAGTTCCCCCGGTAGCCCCCGACCCCGACGCCTTCACCTACACCGGCAGACACTTCCTCCGCCAGCCACAACACCTTCTCCCACTCACGGCCGTGACTCTCCCTCCTTCCTCAATCCCCTCACACTGTTTGATCACTAAAAACTGCCATTTCTCTCTCCCTCCCTTCCCCTCTCTCTCTCTCACACACAAACTTCACTCATCTGGTGTCCGCAAGCTCAGTAAGCCGCGAGCGAACCATCCTCCTCTTGATGTTATCTCACTAGGAAGAGACCAACAAGGTAGTTCAAAAAAACTTACAAACAGTCTCAATTTATTTGGGTAAGTGGGACAAGTATTTAACAAGGACTCAGAAAAATGCAAAAGATCCATTCATCTGGTGGCCATTGATTCCCCTCTTTTTCTTATTCCATAATCCTCACCTATAGATCTCCACCCGTTTTAAGCCCTTTTCCACAGCTCTCTCTCTCTCTCTTCTCTCTTGCACTGCAACGCAGCTCCATCTTCCAGCTGTCTCACACAGAAGGGAAGCTTCAAGCCTTCTTCTAGACTGCCGTAGTTTGACAATGGCGGGTCAATTGATTTTTTGGGATTAGAATTTTTCTGTCTAGTCTTGCACTAGGCGGTGGACGGAATGGAGGTGTTGGTAGATGACTTGGACTCTGTTTGAATAGCCGTGGGAAAACGGATACAGATTTCGAGGTAAATATTTGAGAGGAGTTTTACCTCGATAAACGTAGAAATAACTTTTGATTACCAAACAGAGCATTGGTCTGGGCCCGATGGAATGTGAGGAGGGAGATAAAAAGAAGAGGGCACACACATACATTAGGCAACAGCCGGTCATGGTAAAATTGCGCTGTTTTTCAAGGTTTACACATTTTATTTTTGCACATTCACCTTAATTCGTATATACTTTTTCCATTTTTAAGGAATGGGTATAAAATTGAACTATTTTACATTTTTGGCCCAATCATCACTTGAAAAAAAGAAACTCAAGAATGTTTGCTTTAGCTATGGCTTTACCTATCTAATAAACTGAAATTTAGTTTTAACAGGGATTTACTCAAGGCATCACCCATCAAAATGCGGTCACAAGTCCTATACCCAATTCCTCTGCAAGCTCATCCCAAACAGGAAGCAAAGTCAAGATAACAAGAAAGGTAGCAACCACCACCAGTGTCTTTCTCCATGTTCCAACCTCCGTCACATCATTCAAGCATGGTTTCTCAGGTGTCCTCTGAAAAAGTGCATAAATTCAGCCTAAAATTTCACAAATAATAATAATAATAATAATAATAATAATATCTTCTTGATTTTGTCATTTCCTCTTAAGATGGGTATATTTAAATACCTGACATAGTAATACATAGAGTCCCCAAGGAAGTGAAAGAGGCCCACCAAGCTGGAGACACAAGGATGATCGTATTGTCACCAATAATTTCAATATTGAATCAGGTAAAAAGGAAAACACAGAAGGATGGCTGGTGTGGAGCATAAGGGCAACAAAGTCTTAACAGTGTCTGAGAAATTATATATGATTGCTTGTTCATAATCTTATAATATGACATCATAGCAGAGAAGACATACCACTCCTAATCCAAGCAATGTGTAAGTTGTCAAGCCAAAGCCAATTAATGCACTTTTTCCAAATGCACCCTGCAAAATCATGCAACATAATTATCAAGCTCGATTCATATTACTAAAGATCTAATGAACCAATGAAGGCTTCAGCCTGGTACAAATTTAGTTTAGAACAGTTATTTTCTTTTCTTTTGACTCATATCATTCCTATCATCACCAGCCAAATTCCAAATTATGAAATTGTTGAGCAAGCCTTTTCAGTGCCAGGATAATCAGTAATAAGGTGCAAAAGCTAATTGCTTCCCTGAAGCTCATTAGGAGTGACACACCTGCACTGCTCTCCCACCATCAAGGCACCCCACAGGAAGCATGTTAAAAGCTTGTATTGTTAAGCCACACCTATGAGTATGAGGTCATAAAAAAAGGTGATAGCGATCAAATTACAAAACAAGAATAAATTCAATGATCATCTATGACAGGAAATGTACATTACCAGCCAGCAATTACAAGAGGATGGATAGAAACAGTTGCAGCATGCATTGCTCTGCACATTGAGAGTAGCAGTGGTTTTCAATTTGGTATTATGACCTTAAAGAGACAGGAACTTGTTAGCATAAGGAATAAGGTCTGTTGTGGCTTGCTGGTGACAGTATTTTGCTCTCACTTTTCAACTCACGAATTCAAATCAGCAAGCAGAATCAGAAAGAGTAAGGTCTATCGGCTTTCTGATAAGAACTCTGTCTTGATATTTTCAAAAACAAATTGATTACACTACTTGCCAGAGAATAATCCACACAGTGTGCTGAGACCAAGAGGAATTTAACTGCCAACCAAGGTAAAAACCAATGCCTTGCCTTGCTTGTTAGCATTTTCACTCTAATCAATTAACGGATATCAACTTATTAATCACAAGAAACAATTCAACAAAACCTTAACAATATTTTTAAAGACATTGATGGCTCAAAAGCAAATGAAACTTACGTATAACCAAGAGTGGCTCTACTGATGAGTCCAAGAAACAAAGAACCTTGAAACAACATGCTAGGGACTTGCACCAAATCTCCTGTTGCAGCTGGATTTGATGAAAGTAGTAGGCCAACAGCAAACATTGAAAAAGATAGTACAGCACCAGCAAATGGGCCTGCAAGTGATATGTCCACCTTTGTGCTTCTATCAGGAAGAATGGATTTAAACTGAAAAAGAAAAAAATTATGAATCATTTGAATATGCAAACTAAAAGTTAACAAGTTTCACTCAGCCAGATAATGCTATATAACTTGCATTGTTGCTCATGCTCCCAATTTTTAAAAAATGACCAACAAGATTCAACTCAGAAATATTTAAATATCAGTTGCACATTCCAAGTTAAATTCAAAAGCAGGAAGAATTAGATCAGCTCACCTGAGTAATTGCACCAAAACTGCCAAGAGTGATGTTTGGAATGAAGTAAGGAATGCTTAGTTTTACTTTCTTTGGAAAAGCTGTCAGGAAGTGTCCAACTTCCTGCATATAGCCAAATCAGTTAGGTAGACATCCAAAGAATCTAGGAACCTAACTGTGTACTAGTCAAAGTGGAGAGTGATAAGTAGTAAGTTAATTAAATCAGCCAAAGCATACATTACAATCACAAAGAAACGGTAAACCAGAAACAGTCTGATAGAAAATAACTCCAAGTTCTGTTATCATTGACAAAGATATTCAGTGAAATGCAATTATAAAACCACAATCCAGCAAATGATGACAGTTAATGCTTACATGAAATAGCAGAACCCCCAAGACACCATATGCTACAGGCAAAGCTGACTCAACAAAGGGGAATAGAAGCTCCATATCGGGGGGTTCAATAGCATTGGGATCTGTGAAGTATTTTACAACTTCTGGAGGCAGTCTATTTATCTGATGAACCAAAAACATGAAATCAACAACAGTTTTAAATAACAGAAGATGTTGGTCCGACAATATTTGATGTGACAAATGAAGTTTAGAAACTTTTGAGATATAGTGGTTTTTTCACCAGCATTTACTGGTCATCACCTGATGCCTAAAGAGGATCAGTAATCAGCCTACCTGAGAAGCGATTCCAAGCTCCACTGAGGAACCAATGGTAAGAAGAAACAATAACAAAGCAATCACATATTGCCAAAGTGTTGTTGGCCCTGGCTCTGAAACTTCCTTCCGCAGCAAACCAAAGCTAACGCGTGGCCCACCACGTGGATCAGGACTGTCTGAATCAGGTTCTTCCACCATAAAAAGGTTGTACTTATCACCTGTGACCTCAACTAGCTGACTTTGAAGCTTGGCAAATACATCCTCTCTCTTTCCCCTTAAATTTCCAAGGAAAAGTATACCCTCTCCAAGGTCACCAAAAGGCTCCTCTTTGGTCACCCAAAAGGTTGTATAACCAAAAAGCCTATCCTTGATCAGCTTTACATCAGCAGGATCAACCTTCTCAGGTCCAAGGAGTTCCATGAGTTTGAAAGAATCAACTTGAAAATTGTTGTATGCTGGACCAACCGAGGATAACGATGACTGAAGAAGCGAAATAAAGGAACATCAGAATCAGGAACGACAACTGACAATTCTTTATTCACATGCAAAGAATATGCTTCCACAGAAAATATTTATCAGAGGGGCTTTCAGTACACGTGCATCATAGAAAAGATAACTCGTAAGATAGAAAATCATACTAGCAATCGCAGACTAGTAAAGCAGACATTGAGAAGCACAAGGTTCTTTCACTGAAGGACCTTTCAGTTAGTTAACTTCATATTAGTCAACTTAAATAAGGTAAAATGCAAAGGAAAATACTTAGGCTTGCGTTCTTAACGATGAACAAAATACTCGTGCCAAGATTATTGAGGAGAGGTAACTACAAAATTTCCCCATAAATTTATCACCAGGACCTATCACCATTTTTCACTCGCCAGATAAAAATCCTCTTAATATATGTTAATCCCATCAAATTAGAGAAAGACGCAAACATTTCACGCCGTTTACAGCAGCATGAAACAGTCAGGATACGTAGAAGGACACAAACATGAAACAGAGAAACAGAGAGTTAAGTACCCTCGAAGAAGCCGATGGGGACCTTGACTTCTCAGGATTGAAGCCATTTTCATTTCTCTCCTCAGCCCCTTCAGCCAGTGTGGTCGTCAAATTAGAATCTTTCGACGCATTACTACCGCTTTCCCCTTCATTATCGGTGTCGTTGTTACTACTGAAGCACGTAAACCTACCAAAGTCGGTATACCTCCCTAATTTTGATCTTTCTCCGCAGAAATAACAGGAACCCCTCAATCTGCTCAGCTTATGATATTGAATTCTCTCCCTGAAAGCGCGTCGAACAGGGTTGGAACGGAATCCGGAATTCAAAGGTATGAAACTGCAACTGCTGAGAGTTCCCATAGAATGTAAAGAGAAACCAAAATGAATGATGAATATTCGAGAGGAGTAAAGTGTTCGTTTCAGTTACGCATTTCGAGAAGAACTCAACATTTAAACTGTCATGGAAAGAAGAACGACGAACTCAACAGTAGGAGAACTGCGAGCTTCTTTGGATGTGGCAACGCAGCATATCTTCTTTCCCGGCTTCGGCTACAAAAATATCTTTTCTTTTTCTGTTTCATTTTTGATAATTTAGAAAAAAAATCTGCTCATGGCTTCCTTTTCAGTTTTTTATTTCATTATATATTTAGATATTACCGTTTTATCAAGTGTGCAATATTTTGTCACCAAAAAAATTAATATGCATATGCATGCATTCTAAAAACGCAAAAAAAAAATTGTATCAGAAGAGAAAAAAAAATTATTCTACAACATAAACATTTCATATAAATAATTATATTTTTATTAAACACAAAATAATAATTAAGAGAATAAGATAAATAAAATACTAAAAACATTAATACATGATAAAATTTATAAAATTTTAAATTATTGTCTATAATTCATGTAAAATTATGGGATATTATTGTTGTTCATTCAATATCAAATTATAAATTATAGAAATGACTGGGTTGTTTAATGGCAAGGGCCAGGCCTAGTGGATTATGGGAACTATTGGGTTATCTTATGGGCCCAATGGGCTTTTCATTGAAGTCGGTGGATGTCCCAATGAACGCGTTAAGGAACCTCTTTTTGACGCTACCTTAGCGTACTTTTCAAGCTTTCAGACAAAAAAAAAGTTGGTATATATAAGCAGACTGGGCGTTGCATTTCCCAAATAACCCGCGAACAGAGCGCGGGATTTTAAATCTTATTGTTCTTTTTTATTTTGGGAGTAAAAAAGCTCATGGAGATGCGCAAGGACTAGCTTCTTACAGTTCATTTCTTATTGCTCTCCTTTCCCGAACGGAAGAAAGCAGAACTCCAGAGGCATGGGGCTGGTTCTTCCCCTGTTCATCGTCTTTATCAATTTTTCAGTATTTTCAGCTGGCAGTCACGAGACTGCGGTCAGAGGTGAGTTTTCTGCTTTTCTTGTCAGTTTTCTTAATGAAAGTTTCGGGCTTTTGATGTCCCGTGCTGCATGTTAGACTGTTGAGTGGCAATTGAAACAATGTGGTCTTTTAATGTGTCTTAGGGTTTCTTTATCTTCACATTGCACTCGGTAGAAGCCTCCGCTTTGTCGGATGGTTGGGAATTTCAATTTTCTTTGTCGTCTTTTATTTATTTTTTTAATTTGTAATGCGTGTTTGATATGTAAACTTATCAGAGTGAGGACGTGAACCATTTCCTAAATATAGGGCCTTCTTTAATTTTAATCACCAAAATTTTGTGCAATAATTGATTTATAAGTCTAGCGGAAGATTGACGGTACTGGGATCGAGCTCCCGTTCATGATTGATGTCACTAGACTCTTCTTTTGATGTTCCATTATGGTTCTAATTGTTTGATGTAAAAAACGATATTTGCGGACTGTGTTCTGGTTATACACTAGTAAGCTTACCTGATTATATGATCAAACTTATTGTAAATGGGAACAATGGAGTTGTTAGCTACATCTCGTATGTGTTTGGGAATCCGTTGGGGGAATGATTTCACATAAGCCGAGGTAAATATGTGAGAGGAGGTTTATTTCGGCTTGTGCAAATGTGATTCTCAACGTGATTGCCAAATATGCACGAATTCGTTTAGTATTTTTTTTTATCTTGGGCTTGTGTGTGAATGAGGCAATGAGGGGCGTGTTTGTTAATAACCATGTTCTATTTTGAATGAGCAGAACATAAAAGTTGGAGAATACGGGTTGTCTGAATATTTCAATTTCATACTTTTAGCATTCTTCATCTACGTTTTTTTTAAGGTTCATCGAGTCTAAGAACTACCTGAATTTGTGGTTTTACAACGTATAAAGTTCCTCTTACGGTAAGTCAGATTTTAACTAAATCATTTAAGAGGTATTAGAAATATTATCAAAAGAGGGATAAATCTGCTGTCTTAACTTGGTAGTTGATACTAATTGACAATTGTGAGACTTTATGCTATAACCTAGTGAGCTATGTGCTTTGTTTTTTTTCCTAAGGGAATAATAGGAATCAACATTCTTTATATCTAGCTAAGCTGTCAGGCCAAAATATTTACACCATCTGTTCAATGTGTGTTTTTTGCGTTAAGAATTTTGTTGTTATATCTCCCTTTCCACCTCATTTTGTTGTGAAAGACTCTCTGCATATTGCAATTGCAGGAATTGATCTGGAAAGACCAGTTTTGAACATCAACGCATGGCCACTTTCTGGAAAAATATCAACTCATGGGGATAAAGACATATTCGGATGTGAACGTGTTCATGTATATGGTGTCTCAAGATTGAAACTTGGCAGTTATGCTAGTTCATTCCGTGTTACTTTGGCTCCGTCAGTGGAAATTCCTGAAAAGTTTCATAACAAGATTCACGTTTGCTTCCACAGGTAGGTGCAGAGCTTATGATGTACACATTATTCTCAATATAATTACTGTTACTCCACCCTCTCTTTCAGTTCTCAAGTCTGTTTGGCAGTGCCAGTCTTTTTTCATTTCTACTCAATTAGCTTCAAATTACAATGTTTGTGAAGACTGTCATTTCTTGCCTGTGGATTACATGCAGGAATAATTCCCTTGGATGGTGCCAATGTGAAAAGGCCGAATTTAGAAGTGTTCAAAAGGGAATCTGGAGTGCTGTTATGTCTCCATATGAGAAAAGATATCTTGATGTGAGATTCACTGATGAAATACCAGGTTCTGTTGTAGCCGCTCTTCAAGAAGGTTTGTTTTTTAGCTTAACATTTTGTGCTCTATTTGTTATACTTCTAGTCTTCTACCTGTTGTTTTTTCAAATTGAGTTTCTTTACCATCTATGCTCACACGCCATTATATATTTTTGCAGATTTTCAACGATGGCGACTTGTGTGTCTTGCATTGGGATTCATGCTGTTGTTGTTAGCTCCCATTATTAGCAGTTGGGTTCCATTTTATTACAGCAGTTCAATGGCTATAGGAGTCTTTCTTGTTATTATAATCCTTCTCTTTCAGGTATGTAGTTTAATATTGTGTCACATTAAGCTAGGTTTACATTGCTTTTTTTTTTTATTTTAATTTGCTTACTAACTTGTTCTTATTATCAATGCAGGGCATGAAATTGTTGCCAACTGGAAGAAAAAATATCTTTTACCTTGCCATATGTGGACCAGTGGTGAGTTACCTTAATCCTGGCCTTTGTTGATCAGTAGCAGGTCTTCATGTCTAATTAAAAAAATGAACTATTATTTAAAAAATGGTGCTGATGTTTTCTATGTGTTGTTTCAGCTTGGAGTTGGGTCATTCCTTTTGCACCAATTCTCTGTCTTTGTAAATTCAATTCTTCAGAGTTTTGGGCTGAGTGAAGAGATGCACAATCCAGTAAGATTCTTGGATAATGTTGTGGTTATTTGTTTGTTTAAGATCTTTTGTTCTACATTCAAGCAAATGGGTTGAGTTCTATATGCATTTTTGGATCCTGAAACCTTTCTGCCCTTTTTTCCAAGACCCATACGAACTTTTGTGTGTAATTCTTTGCTCAAGTGATGACAACAATTGTAATTTGACGCTAACTTGGGATCAGTTAGCAATTAGTACTTCTCTATTTCTGGTCCGCTTATTCTTTATCATTTGTGTACATATTCATCATGTAGAATATTCTCTGTGTTGAGCTGGTCCTACACATGGCTTGCCTAAAGGAGGTCACTGTGACTTGTATTGTGTGTATAATGTATATCTTCATCTTGAATAAAATACACTCGCTGTGGCTTAACTGAAAAACCTATGCCATCAGAAATTTGTATATATTCATTAAACTCCATTTTGCATTCGATTAAATCTGTTGTATTCTTGTAGCAGTCAGTAAAATTATTGATATCTCCCTTAAATTGCAATTTTTATTCATAAATTCCATGAGGTTGCTTTCGGATCCCTTGGGCTTTGCCTTGGCATTATCTTTTCAGAAATGCTATTTTTTTTTGTCTGGATCAGCAAACATATTGTGAGATCGGAATGTGGGAATAATTTCCTCCTTTTAAAGTATGGAAATTTAATATTCTGGACCAAGCTCAACCTCCATTCTATAGATAATTAGATGTTATCCCCTAGCTATTATTTTCTGCTTCCAACCTCTGAGATGGTTTATTTTGTTTATACTGTGTAACTCCTGCATAGTTGCTGGAAACTTTAATTAGGCTGAAAACACAAGGTTATTATTACTTAAATGTTCTTTTTTCCTCCCCCCTATTGGTTCACAGGTTGCGGTTTTTGTAATAGTGGGGATTATCCTGGCTGGAGCTGCATTAGGCTATTGGATTGTAAGGAGATTTGTTATTTCAGAAGATGGCGGTGTGGAATCTAGTGTTGCACAGTTTGTGAAATGGGCAATGCGCATCCTTGGTTCCACATTTATTTTGCAGGTTTGCCTTTTATAAGTTTTCTTTGCATTCACTGTCATTTTGGATTGCCTTGAGTGGCTTATTCATTGTTTTATATGACGGACATTGTCTGATAGGATCTATTAATATTTTAGCTGGATCTGAATTTTTTGCTCACTAAAACATGTTTGTTGTTTTGGTTTGCTGAATACTATTCTTTTAGCAATTGTACTAGTTCATAATCATTCTGCTTTTCCGTTCTTTGACAGAGCACTCTTGATCCTCCTCTGGCAATAGGAGCGTTGATTTTATGCGGTGCTCTCTGCAAACTCATATATTCTATAAGGCATCTTTATGGATGGTAAGTTTAACTATATTTGTGATTTCTGCTGTCTTTTTTTTTTTTGTTAAATAATTTTACCTGTAATAGTCACCATGTTTTCTATAATTTCTATTCAACCTGCGCACCTGGAGAGTTTTTCATCTTGCACTTCAAGCGCATCAATTCCTCTGCTTGTGAAAATACGAGGTGGATTTTCCAAAATATAAAATGGTGTGGTTGTCAAGACTTGTGATAACTTTTTTCGGATTTTTTCTGCTTGTTATCTGTTTGTGACTCTTTGTAGATTTTGTAGGCCAAAATCCTATTTTTGGGAATTTGAGTGGGTTGTCTATTTATATCTTAAGGAAACTTACCTTGTGTCTTAATGGCAGTCTGGCTTGACAAGCTTTGGTTTTTCATTGTCATTGACTATTGCTGTTAAACGTTCTTACATTTTCCTCATCAAAACATGGCATTGACATTCCGATTTCATGTAGGTATGGAACTTCAGGGAAGGAGAATTATGCATCATGGCAGGCTGGGAAGGTGAGAGGAGGGTGTGGTCGTGCTGAATTCTTGAGCAAGTCAACCCCCAATGGAAAATTGTGGAATAGCCCTAAAATTCAAATGGCGTGGTCGAGTTCTCCTGTA
>JANTPZ010099682.1:0-10910 GCA_025593235.1 Vachellia pachyceras
TTTTGATAGGGTGGAGTAACATTTTACGTTTTAAAATTTTTTAGACAACATCGTTCATGAATAAAAACGTTTAGTTTAAATTTACATATTGACCCAAATTTTAAAAATTTTATTATTTTGAGTTCCATTAAAAATAAATATACAATAGGAACAAACAAATAATAAGGACTTACGAATTTATTTTTCATATAATTAATAATCAATAATTAAATTTTAAATTGTTGGCAGTAGAGGAAAGAATGGAGAACTGGGCAACCATGGATTACAAATTCTTTGAGTTAGCTCTCCAGATATTTCCAGAGGCCTTGACAAACCGCTGGGAGATGATCGCCGACATGTTCCCCGACCAGTCGCTTGAACTGGTTCGACTTCTCCATATTCCCTGGCCAGTCGCTTGAACTGGTTCGACGATGATATCATGAGCGAGTACGTCACATGCCAGAGACCTTGACGAACCGCTGGGAGATGATCGTCGACATGTTCCTCGGCCAGTCGCTTGAATTGGTCCGACAACAACATCATGAGCGAGTGCATGAAAATCCAGAGATCGACGTGGGTCCACAAATTCCGGCAACATCTCATGAGGCTACGGAGAAGCCACCGCAATCTGGTCAGGCAACGATAAACAAAGGCCTTTGGACCGAACAAGAACACATGTGATCATTTTTTACACATCATATGGTTTATCATTGAGACACACACACATACACACAAACGTGATGATTTATAAATGTCTTAAAATGTTTAATTTTTTTTCCAACACGCAATTCTTGGAAGGATTGGAGAAATGTGGGGAGGGAAATTGGATGACTATATCCAAAAACCTTATGTGACAAGAACACATACTTAAATAGCCAGCCACGCTCAGAAATATTTCAAGAGCCTGGAAGATGCTAACAATGAGAATAACAATAAGAGGAAGAGGAAGAGGAAGAGAAGAAGCATATATACTACTACCCACACACACAGAGCAAAAACTCTGAATCCTCTCAGGATCACCAATTCTGGCAACAAGTTGTTCCTTCAAGCCATCTGATATTGCCAGCGAATGAATCACAACATAACCCACAGAATGCTGGAAATCATCAACACTTTGGATTTGGATATCCAAATGATGATGATCCAAATCTGTGCCACCAATCTCAAGCTAACCTTCAAAATCATCAATCCCTTGGATTTGAAAATCCAAACCTCAGCTCCAGGCCTCAGGATTGTTAGATTATAAGTTACTTTAAGGGCATTCCTGTATTTGTAATATGTAAAATCTTTCTGTTGAGTATTTCTGTTATGAGATGTATACGTGTCTGATAGCTATAGGCTCTGTTATTGAATTCTGTTATTACATTCTTGCTATAACAAACTGATGGATGCACATTGTGTATATAATACGAAAGGATATCCTGAGCAATTCATTCAATTGCTCAAAACGTTCATCACTATCAGTCTATATTTTCTATCTTGGTATCAGAGTAAAATTTTCCGTCTGTCGTCATGTCTGGATCGTCCTCATCATCCATTGATCATGCTTCCTCTGTTGTGCCCAAAATGTACACCCTGTTTAGTTCTTCCAATCAGAGCACATCGATCAAGTTGGATCGCTCTAACTTCTTGGTGTGGGAATCTGTCGTTCTACCCCTAATTGAAGGTAATTTCCTTGATCACCACATCAATCGTACTGCTCCAGCACCTCCCAAATCCGTCCCTGATGCTGCAGGGCCGAAGCTTAATCCAGAGTTCAGCGAATGGTTTGTTATGATGGTTGTCACCCAAGAGGGGGGTGAATTGGGTGTCATAAAATTTTCGTTAAATCAAAGAGTAAATAAAAAACAAGTTATTGAAAGAAAGAGCAAAGCAGAGAAGATGAACACGGTGATTTATTCTGGTTTAGTCCTCCTAACCTACGTCCAGTCCTCAGAGCTCCTTTGAGATTTTCCAATCCACTAACAACAATAACATCAGGCTTCTTAAGCCTTTACAATAGGAATAGCACTCCCCCTACGAATTGCACTATAACAGAGACTAACGTGCGATGTTTTCACAACTCAAACTCAGCCCAACAATCTCAAGATCCCAATCTTGAGTTTCTCATAGAATTACAATGAGTTTGGATGAACTAATATACTCTCTCAAAGAGTGGATAGATAAACATTGAAGCTCTCGGAGAAGTATAATATCAGAGTCCTAAAGTTGTGGGATTTTCTCGAATCCATACTCTCTATTTTGTGTTTGGTGACTCCATATAATTCGTCTCTCTTTTCTCTATTCGTTGCTTCCTCATATTTATAGATGTTTGCAAAAATATATCCGTTGGAGAGGAGGATTGCCTATGTCTGAGAATATATCCGTTGAGCCCACGCCGAAGATGTGATAAGAAGATCTATTCCCTGTTGCTAAGTCAAAGCATGAGCATTTATGAGAGCAGGTAAAAATTCAAATAAGCTAAGCACAAATAAAAAAAGATTTGGTAAAACGTAGGCTTAGCTGTCAGACTGGTATAGTGTCAGATAAAGTAGTATTTGAGTTTTGTTTTTCAATACTCGAGTGTTGATAAGAGAAAACAAGTGTAAATTTGAATTTCATAAAACAGTACTCGAGTTTCAAAGTCAATGCTCGAGTTTTCATAACACTCTTGAAGTAACTCGAGTGTTTGTTTGAAGTGTTGCAGAAGTGTTGAAATTGAACATCAATACTCGAGTGTTGAAATCAAGTACTCGAGTGTTGGAAATACTTTCAGCTGCTACTCGAGTGTTTAGCAAGAAGTTTGAAGTAAATTCAATTTGAAATACTACAATACTCGAGTGTTCAGTTTATAGTACTCGAGTGTTGGCATTCCTTTTTCCATTACTCGAGTTTCATAATGCAAGTGTTGCGTTTGTTTAGAAGAGAAAGCCCAATACTCGAGTATTAAAAACCAATACTCGAGTGTTAACAACATGTCCATTATAACTCGAGTGTTCTGCTTCAAGTGTTGTGACGTGTTTCAAAAATAGAACTCGATACTCGAGTGTTGACAATACTTCCATTTGTAACTCGAGTATTCTGGTTCAAGTGTTGTTCTGTATTTTGAAAATGAATTTCGATACTCGAGTGTTACAAGCCTGAACTCGAGTGATGACAACACTTCCTTTACAATACTCGAGTTTCACATGGAAACATTCAGTTATAAAGCATTTTGAGTTCCAATACTCGAGTTTCGGTAAGGAAGAACTCTAGCTTTGCTTCATGATTTGAATTTGCATCAGGTCACAGCACATAGCTCAACCTGCAACGGTCATAACTCTCTCAATTCAACTCCAAAATTTTCATATAATATATCAAAGGAAAGCCCTGCAAGTCTACTTTCACATCAAACAAGAAAAAATTCCAAATCAATTATATAAAGAAAGTTATGATAGATACAATAAGAAAATGTCAGAGATAGTGTTCAGTTTTGACCACCAAGTTTAGGAATTTATATCTCCTTCATTTGAAATCATTTGATTCTGTTCTTGGCGTCTATGAAACGAATTTTGAGTTTAATTTCATATGAAATTGATTTTACATCAATCAGACTTGTATTTTGGGAGATATGGCCAAAATACCAAACATATGTCGAGCTGACAGAAACCAGAGGAGGCTGATACTCGAGTATTAGGATCCAGTACTCGAGTATCGACTTCTAAAAGGCCAACACTCAAGTTTTGTGACCCAATACTCGAGTGTTAGAACCCAATACTCGAGTATTGACTTCCAAAAGGCCAACACTCAAGTTTTGTGACCCAATACTCGAGTGTTAGGACCTAATACCCGAGTGTTAGGATCCAGTACTCGAGTATCGACTTTCAAAAGGTCAAAACTCAAGTTTTGTGACCCAATACTCGAGTGTTGACTCCAAAAATTAATACTTCAAGTGTATACTCGAGTTTTGCTTCAAGTATTACCAAAGAAAACCGCAAAAACGCATTATACTTGAGTTTTCTTGATTGTACTCAAGTATTGACTTCCAGAATCAATTTTGAACATCTAAATGAAGCTTGGATGAATGGTAACTCAATGTATAATGATAAAACATCTATTTAAAATATTTAACCTCCAAAATATATTCAAAACCACATCATCCTCCAATTAAAAGAATGCACAAATATAGAGCAAGCCAATATGCATTATAAAAACTTTTCTATGTATCAACATGCATTATAAAAACTTTTTTCTCTTTTATATTTGACATCATCAAAACTAATCATATCTAACATGGTTCGCTGTTGATCACCTTCTTGTTGGTTGGTTACGAAATACCATGACACATGACGTAGCTGCACAGCTTTTCCACTGTCAGACTGCAAGGGAACTATGGTGTGCAGCTCGTGAATTAACGTGCGCTTCAACTAAAGCTCGTATCATGGTAGTAAAAAATGAGCTCCATAATACACGTAAAAATGCCCTCTCAATGGATGAGTATCTTGCGAAGATGAAGGGATTTTTGGATGCACTCGCACTAGCTGGATCTCCGATAGCTACTGAAGACTTGATCCTTCACACGCTCAATGGACCTGATGCCGAGTATAACGCAATCGTCGTCAAACTTATTGACAAACCTGACATCACTTGGATCGAAGCACAGGCTGCTCTTCTTGCGTTTGAAGCACGCTTAAGCCAGCATAATCACTTCTCCACACTGAGCATTCAACCAACAATCAATTTTGCTCAACGTGACAATATCATAAATGAACAAATCATGATTTCTATCGCTCCAAACCCTGGCGAGGCAATTCTTGAGCTCCTAGACTTGTTGGAGGACACTCTCAGGGACGTCGCACTGGAAGACCTTACTGTGTTCATTGCCAAAGGTCAGGACATACACTTGCAAACTGCTATTATCGCGATGATCGTTCTTCCTCATGCTATCATCCCAGCTACTCAGCCTCACCGTAGGCACATTATGCTACTCCACACACGGTTGGAATGCAACAAGACACAAGCAATGGACAACCCCAATATCAGGCAGGCCAAATAAGAAGACTTCAAATGAAGAAGAAGCTGTGGAAACTAAGAGAGTAGAAGGAGATAAGAAATATAAATAGGGGGAAACAACATGGGGCATTAGTCTTGGAATCGTCTCTCTCCTATGGAAAATCTCTCTCTCTTGTACCTCCTCTATATTTTCCTTCCCTATCATTTTGATATCGTACTATTTTCTGTTATCCTGTGGTACTGAGCTTTCGATTTTGAGAATTATATCAGTGAATATTATTTCTGGTGTCTTTTAACAATTGTTACAACCATTACACAATCTCAACCACCTCACACACAAAATGCTTGGAGTCATCAATCTCCACTGGTGCAAAATACTCATTTATCTACTTGATTTCACATCTGTTGAGGAATTGTGGTGATGATAAGGAATTAATTATCATCGTCTTATAGCGTCTGTTTTACTTGTAAGTCTAAAGTTTGTTATTAGGAAAGAGTGTGACACTCAGCATCAACTATGAATATGGGATTTTTACAAATAAAGAGTATCATTATTCATTCAGTTCATCAAATGTTATTCAAAGTCATCTAAGTCCAATTAGGTATGTGCTGTAATCGTTTTACCATTTTCAGCAAATTGACCTTTATGTCAAAAAATAAAGTAAAAGCAATGCATGTTATATTTGTAGGAAAGGTCTTGGCTCGGATAAATTTTTCCAATTTTAATTGAACTTTTTATTTGAATATAAAGCTTGCATAATTAAATTTCACTTTTTAGAACAAGTGTTTGCATCTACATTACGTAATTTGATGGTGTTTGTATCTGAATGTAAATGGCTAAAATACGCATTCAGCCCTCTAAAAAGTTTAAATTCAGTCTTTTAAATTTATAATATGTACTTTTAAATCCATTGATTTTAACACATTTGATTTTGTTTAATGAAAAATATTGATCCAATAAATTTATCAAGTGTCTACACACTTAAACACTTAAAAGATATGCTTAAATTTTAAATCTTTAATACCGTATTTTTTCATATTTTAAATTTTAAACATGTTTTGAGAAAGGAAGAAGCTAAAGAAGTGTTTCCACAAAAAAAACACAAACAAATGTAAAGTAAAATAACGGTAGAATGGGTGCATGAACGAATTAGTCAACAGAGTCCAAAGAAAGAACAAAAAAGTGAAGGTACAAAAACACTAAAGTGCAAGAATATAAAGAATGTTAATTGATGATTTATTCTATATAACTATCTCATTAAATAATATTCAAGTACTCTTAGGTTGAAGTAAATATATTAGGAAAATTTACCATCAGATTCCAAATAACCCAATTAATGAATAAAAGGTTCTAAAAATTAATAAAATTACAATCAGGTTCCAATTGTGGCTGGTCTGATTATTATTGACGGCTGATGAGATTGTTAATGATAACCGGACCAACTACTACTGGGACATGATTATAATTTTACCAATCTTTGGGACCTTTTGTTTATTAATTCATTTATTTGGAATCTGATGGTAAATTTATCTTATATATATATATATATCTGTGTGTGTATGTGATTATTGGCATTGGGTCGATGACAACCAAAATGAGAAAATTATGGTTATTTTTGTTGAGGAAGTGAATGAATAAGAAGGAAGTAAAGAAGCAGTTCTCAGTTGGGTGACGTGGACGAAGCTGGCGGGTGAACAGTTAGACACGTGTTGCGAGTGAACGCATTAGCATCGCTCCTCAAAGCCTCCGTAAATAATAACTCCTCCATCATCCCAACCACCAAAAAACCAAAAAAAAAAGAACGGTTTAATTAATCTCACTTAGTTAAATGGTTAGGCCGTTATTAGCCGTCTTAATTACCCTCTTCCTCTTAACCCTCCCAACCAAATTCAAAAATACTCACTTTCCCCCAACTCTTTTCTTTATATATATATATATATATATATATAACTCGGCCATTTATCTCACTTTTCAATTCAATCTTCACTTCCTCGTAAAACACACAGGCAGGGAGGGAGGGAGATTTTTGGATTTCGTATTACAGACAAACGAATCCTGCCTTCTTTGGAAGCACCAACAATGGCTTCCGTGTTTGCTTCTCCTCCTCCTGCTGCATTGTGTGATTCTCTTGATGTTTCTGCGGAATTTGCGCTTGATTTTAGCGCCAAGCTTAGGATTGAGGAGCCGCGTTTGAATCATGATAAGGATGAACAGGAGGAGGAGTTTAGCTTTGTTTGTGGTGGTCTCTCTCAGGCTTTGCCTTCCGCTGATGAGCTCTTCCACAACGGCCAGATCCGTCGTAAGTTTCCTCTCTTTGTGGAGGAGTGCTGTGACGTTGGTGGAGATTCTCCTCTCCGGCCGCCGTTGAAGAAACTCTTTGTGGAGAGGCGGGACATTTCGTCGCCGGCGTTGGCGGACTCTGAATCTGTGGAATGGCGAAGAGTGCCGCCGGTGGGATCGTACTTGAGGTGGTCGAACAAGAAGACGACGGAGGTTTTGAATAAGAGGTGCGAGAAGAGTAATTCCACAGGATTCTCGAAGCTATGGAGGTTCCGAGACTTGAAGCTCCGGAGCAACAGCGACGGGAAGGACGCTTTCGTGTTCTTGACAGCGAGCAGCGCCAAGAAGCGGACTAGCTCAGAAAAGGCCGCGAACGTGAAGGCAACGCCGGAGAGGGCGAGCTCCGGCGAGGCCAAAAACGACTCCGCAAGGAAATCCAAGAGCAAAACGGCGTCGTGGGGACCAGAGAAGCACTACGTGATGATCAGAGCGAGGAAGGAGGGTGACAAAAGAAGATCACACTTACCTTACAAGCAAGATCTGGTTGGGTTCTTCACCAATGCGAACGGATTTAGCAGAAATATTCATCCATTCTGATTTCGTGAATCACTGAAACCCCTCGAATCAAAGCAAAGAGGAAGAAATTGGAAGGGAAAAAAACTGTTTAGTTTTGTAAGTAATTAGTCTGTCTTCTTGTTGCTTTTTCTTCAGGTAAGACAGGAATCTAACTTTGATTAGGTTGAAGAATCTTTTTGGCGAAGGATTCAAATCCTTTATTAGAAGATCTGAGAGGGATTTTTTTTGGCTCTTTCGAATTAAGAGTTTGTAATCTCCTCAATTGATTATGTAAATTCAGTGCTCTTGATGCTATATTCTCATTTACTGATGATGGTATTTTATATTTTTATTACATCAGGGAAATGGAAAAAAAAACACGCAGTTAAAAAGTCCATAACATGTGGTGTCCATGACATTTCCAAAATGTAGTACATGGATTTAACAATAAAGTGGTTGTTTGGGAACTCCGTTGGGAAAATGGATTTTGCAGATTTTAAGGCATTTTGGGAATTTCGAGATGGTTTTACGGATTCAAGATGGTTTTCATGAATTTCGAGATGGTTTTTACAGATTTCGAGATGATTTTGTCTCGACTTACGTGCACCGTTTGGGAAAATGGCTTCCCAAACAGGCACAAAATCTTTTGCTATAAGCATTTAATGTAATTAAATTACGAAAATGATAAAAGTAGACACATGTAGTTTTAACAATTCATTAAATTGACTTAAATGTCCATTATAAGGCTGAAGGGAAAATACGTAAATCGAACATAAATTTTTTGGTAAGTAAATGTAATTGAATTTTCACAATATGCAACTGACCTTTCACGAAAGTACAAAATGGTATAAAATTTTTCAAAAATATAAATACAACTGAAATTCTACGACATGCAACTAAATTTCTACAATATGTAAGTAAGTTTCTACAAAGATGTAATGGACATGTCACATTCTCAAACTAACATAGTAACAAGGGATTTATTCCAGTTCTCACTTAAAATAACTTTATCTTTCGAAATAATGAACATTCAATTGAAATTCTAAAATAATAATTTCGAAACAACCAAGAAGTATTTTGAAACGGAGTATTAAATTTGTATTTCTTAATCTATGCAAAAAAAAATATTAACCCAATTATTAATATAAGGCCCACTTGACTAACTTGAGGGATTAAAAAATGTTAAATATATTATTTCTATTTATTATTTTTCTTCAAAATAATTTATCTTACTCATAAAATGTTGTACAATCTAATGTTATACATAGATAACTAATGTAACATATTTAAGTAATTTATTCAGTATTATTTTTCAGACATACATGGGACGCTGCGTGGAACTCAACCCTGGAATCAGAATCCCATCTTACGCCACTTTATATCACCCAATCCGAACAAAGAAAAAAAGCTGACGATACAAGAATCTAATTATAAAATATTACCAACACTTCTTTTTTTTCCTCATAAAAACACTCAACGATCAAAATATCGATATCCTTGCTAGTTGCTACACATGAACTTCAAAATTTGAACTGCAAATATGGGATATAAAGTGTGAATGAAGTACACCGACCAAATTCACAAAGGGGGCCGTCCTCCTTAACTTTTCCCAATATATAAAAGATGCAAAAGGTTTCACTCCCAAGAGACCCTCCAAACTACTTACAATTATTGCACTTCATTCCCAGCTTCTCAAATTCCACATATTTAATTTAATTTAATGGATTCTCATTTATAGTGTATCATCACAAGCTGTTCCTCGATTTTTTTCTAAGCACATGCATCATTTTACTAGAGGCAATCCTCAATTCGAGGCACTCGGATACTAAATTTTGTCACCTCTTCCTGTAAAAATTTGAACCTTGGTTTACTACATCATGAGATATTAACATTTTTCTGTTAAATTCAACCCCAGTTGATTCTTTGGGTCTTAAACAGAAGATTCCGATCTTATATCAAGGATAAGGTCTGATAGCAAATATCCATAAAATGCATTTCAGTTTTTCCTTTACTAATAATAAAAAACAAGTTTGTAATCTCATGGCTTTGTTTTTGAAATGTTACAATAAAAAATGCATTTTCTGTTTATTTTATGTAATTAATTTGTGGTATCATCCCCATTATTTTGGAACAATTCTTAAGGTTATTATGAATTCTCCATCTTTGCTCTTTTAATACAGATAGGAGATCTCATAAACAATGATGTTATAAGAGCAGGGTTTGATATTCCCTGTTTTATATTTTTTTTTCAGAAAATGAAAATCTTTATTTATATTTTTCTTTTGAGTTACAAGTTGGCTAGCTGAAGCTTGAACTCTATTTATATGGACCTTGCAAGTTCATGGTTATGTTCATATACCATTTTCACACGGCACATGACTCAATGGAATTTCTTTTTTAAGAAAATTATTTTCCAGGTATCAGTTCCCACAAGCTGTCATACACTTATCTCAAATGATTTGAGTATGATGTTCTACAACAGTTATTGCACAATTACACATCATGATAACCTTTGTTGTGTGTGATGAGAGAAACCAGAAGTTGGGGGGGGGGGTAAAAAGGGCAACAGTTCTTTTACATTAATATGGATATACATTACTAAGGGGATTAAGTATTTAATGGGATTTTCTCCAACAGAAGGATATGTGCTTGACAAAATATATGCATACATATGCATTTACTTTATTTCTATATTTTTTATTTTCTATTATTTACTTGCAAATACCCTTTATTGCTATTTTCAAAGATAATTTCGTATAATTTTTAATTGTTATTATTCATCTTGGTGAGTGATACCATGAGCAACAAATGATTCAATGGCATATCATGTCTCTCTCCTTTCTTTCATTTCATCACTCAACCAATAATACATCGTATCCAAATGGCAAGGGTCCCACATTTTTCTGTCCTTCTCAATCCTCTTTGCTTCCTATCTATGCAAACCAAAAGGAAGCAAGATACTCTGCATCACTCTTTTCCTTTTCCCTCTATTTCACAAACACGCACTATCGTGGTCCCTGCTATTATATGACGATTTCTAGAAGAATTGAGTGGTTTTTATTATAAATCACAAGTGGGATACTAATTACGTTTTTCCAAAATTGTCCCCAGGTAAAGTCTGTTG
>JANTPZ010099685.1:0-36703 GCA_025593235.1 Vachellia pachyceras
GGTTGTCAGATTCTGAATCAGCATGGAGCCCCACTTCGCCCCTCGATTTCAGATTCTTTTCAAATCTTAGAAACCCATTTAGTGCCAAGTCATCTAAAACATCTTCCCAAAGTGGACAAAAGAAGAATTTTGAATGCTGTAAAATAGGCCTTGGTATCATAAATACACTTGCTGAAGAAACCAAGCTAGATGGTGAAATTCTGGAAATATCTCGGAGGAAGAATATAGTTTTTGGACCGCAGGTGAAGGCTGGCATTCATAGAACATCAAAGGATTTCTATGAATCATTTCCATCTTGTGTGAGATCTAATTCTTTGCCAAAGAACTACGTTATTTCTAAAATGAAAAATTCCAAATTTGAACCTGTAATCTTCAATCATGTCTCTAGAAATAGAGAGTTCCGTCGGGAATCTGAAGCTTTCGAGGATTTTATGATGCCCTTGCCAGTTGCCCCTAAGCCTCCCTTCTCGTCAACAGACTCGAACCAAATATTCAATTCGAGAATTGATGAATTTTGTTTAGAAAATGCATCTTCAGGAATGAGCTTAGCTCCTGTGATTGGCCCAAGTTCACAGGTAGATTGTCTTTCAAATATCAAACCAAGTTCACTTCCCATATCCATTGATTTTAGTAATGGATATTTAGGCTCACTTTCCGCAAGAGAAATAGAGCTTTCTGAGGATTATACTTGTATTATTTCTCATGGACCAAATCCTAAGCGAACACATATTTTTGGTGACTGTATTTTGGAATGTCACAAAACTGACTCAGCCCAGTTCAGCCAGAAGGAAGAACCTGCGATGAGATTCCATAAGTTTTCTCCATTATTAGAAGAATCAGCAAACCCTTATCCCTCTGACAATGTTTTGAGCTTTTGTTACTCCTGCAAAAAGAAATTGGAAGATGGGAAAGATGTTTACATCTACAGGTTTGAACCTTGCATCTATCATTTCTTGCATGCATTGTTTATAACAGACAACTAACTGATGTTGCTCATGGATCTCGGATCTCCCCACAGGCAGCATTTTGTCTGCAGGTGATGCAGTCAGGCCAAAGTGACATTTAAAAAAAATTATAGAGATTAGATATGTAAATGATAAAGGGAAATTGTAATTTTGAGGAACATGGGGCCATTATTTTGGTCTGCATGTCTGCAAATTTTCTTTACCAGAGACATACCTAATCTATAGACTAAATAGCCAATGGGCTATTTTAGCCAGACTGCATTGTTTATGGTCAAAATGCTGACTGCTGGGGATTGGCGCCTACTAGTGTGAAGAGTCAATAAAAGCTTATCAAAACTGGTTTAGGTGCATTGGACTTGAACTTGACCGCCTAAAATCCACTTAAACACATACTTTGTTGGGCATCTATTGACTATTTGCATGGTTAGCCATCACATTTTTTATGCAAGAATTTCTTTATCGTGGCAGCATCACTGTGCAACTATTCTTTTTGAAAGGGCAAACAAGTGTCACTTCACTCACTTGTAGCTTATATTTGCCTTATCTTGCAGAGGTGAGAAAGCATTTTGCAGTTTTGATTGTCGTTCTGAGTGGATTTTAGCTGAGGAGAGAAGTGAAGATAACTCAGCAGAGAGCTCTCCTGATTCTAGCTACCAAGATGATGTCTTCCTCATGAATCTGCCTTTGGCCAAATAAGAGTCCTCTGTTTACTCTCCAGAAACACGATATACCCAAGTGATGAAGTTATTTTTTTTGGGGGGGGGGGGGTAAAAAATGTGGGTTTTCTCTGTTCTGTTCACAAATAAGGTGCTTTTTGTTCGCTGGTTGTGAAGTACCAGTTTTCATGGTGGGATATGAGTCATTGGGTAGGGGCAAAAAAAAAAAAAAAAGAGTTCTCTCTGTTGTGAATCCGTGATGACTCTTGAAAAAGTTATTTGCTTCTTTAATAGCGATGTCCTTCTTCACTTATTTGCTCACAATTCTTCATTTTAGTTTCTCTCTGGGGATTGTTATAAATTGGGCTATGGATTTAATTTTAAATATTTCGGCTAGATTCAAGTTCAGATCTGATTTTAAAATCTTATACTTTGCCACACCACATGAGATATTCAAATTTCTAAGTAAATTATTGCAACGTTGTAAAATTTTGAACCCTATGACGTGGCAACCTATGATTCGCGATGTTTTGGATAAAGTTGCTTATCATTTATTCGGTGATTTTATTTGGTCAAAATGCAAAGGAAAACAGACTCAAAAAGTACAAAATCTGGCTTACGTGGACCGACCCACCTCCGAACAATGAAAAACAATCATCTGTGAACACTAACGGATTGGAAATTAATATATATATATATGTGGATTTTGGTAATTAAAATATTGAAATACTCATTTAAGAAACATGAACGTAGAAGAATTCGTGTCAAGAGGGAAAAAAAAATTTATTAGAGTGAATGAATATTCAATATATCAACTCATGATTATACTTAAACAGCTTCAACATTAATTCATTTTCTTTTTAAAAAATTAGACATAATTTGATGAAATTCAGAAAAAAGTAAATTTTATTTAATTAAAGAAGAATAATACAAGTGTGAGTCACTAGGGAAAAAAAGAATAATAAAAGTGAGGTGAGAATTTTTCATTTTTTTCGGATAAGATATTCAAAAAAATATAGGAAACTTTTTTTCCCCTCCTTTCTTTTTGCTACAAACTACAGAGGTATTTCAACTTTGGGTGATCATGGAAGCTTGGGCAAAATTGAAAAGATAGAACAGGAGAGGGAAATAGCTCTCTCCATTCTTGCGAGAGAATATCGAAAGAGATGGTCTTTGTGGCGGGAAGCTCTTGCTTCTTACATTCTTCGCTACATCAATTTCCCTTCCTTTCGTCGTCTTCTTCGTTTCAATCTAATTCCTGGCCCAGAAATGCATACGCTAGGAAAAATTTCAGAGCTCCAATGGCCTGTTTGCGTCAGGAAAGCCCGAATGAGGGCGTTTTATGTAACAAGAGGACAGTTATGTTCATTGGAATAGCTGTTCTTCCATTGATGGGATTCAGAGCCATAGCTATTGAAGGATTGGCCGCAAGTAAGTTCAAGATTTCTTATGCTTTTTCTATGTCGATAACACCGGCTCCAAATTTCCTGTGTCAGATAGGTGGTTCTAGTGATGTGGATCTTCCTTGTATTTCGTTTTAGAGCAAAAGTTGTCTGGTCTGCTGTGTACTGAGTCTGATCAGTCTTATTTAAGTATCTGAGTTTTTTTTTAGTTTGCTTTCTCTAGTTCATGAGCTCAGTTTTCATATGATTCAAATCGATGGGACCATTCTGGAAGAATTGTAGTTTCCGTCGCGTTCTTTTAGCACTGAAACTCCTTGTATCTTGTTTTGGATTGTGACTTTGAGAGTTTGTGACCTCTTATTGACCTTATATTTCATCGTTTTGGTTAATGGATGCAAAGAAAATCATATTGAAATCGTGTCATTAGATTCTTTAGGACTATCATTACTAGGAACAGTAGCCTAATAGTCACATAATTCGGCCATAACCTATTCTTCTTGCTTATCTGACAATATCAGAGTTCCTGCCACCTTAGAACTGTGATATTGGATATAATCAAGGAGTAATTTGCAACTGGAGGTAAGCTTTATGCCTTACATCCATTACATGCGATGATTTAGACACAATATTAATCACCTCATGGTAGTTAAGGAAACTATGATGACATGAAGCCAATACAGAGAGTGTTCTCACTGTTTCTTTTTCTTTTTTTACATTCCAGGAAAAATATCACAAGTTTACCTGTCAAGTCTACAATGGTTTTTTTACTTTTTTTTTGGAATATTTTCTTGTTGTTGCTTTCTCGTATCAATATTATGGAATCTAGAATTTTCTTTCCTTTTCTATGAGGTTGTCAAATGTATAGCTTAGTAAAATATTATCAGACTGACATGTTATTCTTGTTCCTTTGTCCGTTATACATATAACAAAGAACTCCATAAACATGTTATTTTTTTTTTATTTAAAAAAATCCATTATGTATTCATATTAGCTTCTGATGTTTGTATTACTTGTAAATGTGTCATAAAGTTTGAACCCAGCATATAACTAGGGACTTCAGGCGATGTTATTGTCCATGTCCTTTTCTTAGCTGTGCATACAATACCTTTTTAGTTGTTTCTTAGAATATCTTTTTTCTAAAACTTGTGCAATTCTTCATTTTCCTTCCCAGAAAAAAGTGATGTGGAGACACCAGAGAACAACCAAAAAGTGAGGTTTCAATAATTTTTAAGTTCGGATAAAGCAGTTTATTGCTGTTTTTCATATTTGTCATTGTCATGCGCAAAATATTACTAAACTGAGCTACGTTTATGGACATACATCACAGCAAAGTGACAGACCATCCAATCCCTTAGTGTCTTTTCTGAATGCATCTGGAATATTATCTTCTGGTGTGCTGGGTGCTCTCTATGCATTGGCTCAGCAAGAAAGCACTGCTGCTCGTTCAATGGTAGATACGGTAAGCTTGCATACATTATTACTGTCCAGCACTTCTTGAAACATCTGAGCATATGTTTTGGCAGTTGACAAATGTTTCTTCTAAACAGATTTATAGAATAAAAGGAAAATCTGGGAGTAACTTTACCGTTCCTATTAAAGGAACAAACAAAAATTCAGCTTCTTCTGAAGTAATTTCATCCTATAAGGATAAACATCTCTTGGAAATAGTTTATTAATTGCTAGAATTTATGTATGGTTTATTTATTAGGTTTAAGATGTTACCGGTTGTGCACAGATGAACAGAAAACTAAAGGATAAGGAAGAGCTGATTGCATCATTGAAAAAAGACTATGAGTCGAAGTTACAGAATGAGCAGCAGGAACGATCGAAGCAACTTGGGAAAGCAAAGGAAGAGCAGCAAGCTTTGATGAACGAAATTAATATAGCAAATAATACTGCGGCTCTCTTAGGGAAGGAATTAAAAAGTGAGAAAAGTTTAGGTGAGGAACTGAAACTCCAAATAGAAAACCTTAGAAGTGAGCTTTCAATAGCTGGTGCAGACAAGGAGGGCCTTGAAAAAAGTTTGAAAGAAAAGATAGATTCTATCGAAGTCTTACAAGAGAGGATTAATCTGCTAAGTTCAGAGCTCAAAGAGAGAGAAGATATTTCTCAGAATCTTAGTTCATCACTTGCAGAAAAGGAGTTGGAATTGAGGAATTTGAATTCAGCCTATAATCAAAACAAGGATGACGTGTCCAATCTTCAGCTGCAAATTCAAGGTTTGAAAGATGAGCTGCAGAAACTCCAAGAGGATGTAGAAGCCAAAGATTCGTTGGTGAATGAACTCGAGGCTAAAATAAGTTCATTGACTGTTGAGAGGGATGATTCCAAGAAAAATTACAGTGCCCTGGAGGAAGAATACAATGGCCTAAAGTTGAATGCTGAAAAGAAGGCTGCTTTAGATGCTAAGCTTTTAAGGGAAACAGAAGGGGAGCTTCATCAGCTAAATGAAGAGCTACAACTTGCGCTTAATGAAGCCAAGAAAAACCAAGCTGTCATTGCTGATTTGACCCAAGAAAGGGATAGTTTGAATGAGTTTCTCAAGAATGAATCACAAATGGTGAATAATTTGAAGCATGAACTCCAAATCACACAGGAGAACCTTGGAAAATCAAGGAATGAGGTTGCTGAATTGGTAAAATGTCTAAATGAGTCAAACATGCTGAACTCTGAGCTGAAGGCCAAGGTCTCTAACCTTTCAGCTCAGCTCAATGAATTTAAAAACTCGCTACAAAAGAGCCTTGATGATGCCAAACTTGGTGCAGAAACGCTAGCCATTGAGCTTAGTACAACAAAGGAACATCTAGAGAAAACAGAACTTGAGTTGCAAGGCAAGTCCAATGAACATGCAACTGCTCTTCAAATGTGCGACAGCTTACAGAGAGAGTTGGTTGATGTCTATAAAAAGGCTGAAACTGCAGCTAAGGATTTGAAAGAAGAGAAAGAATTAGTCACTTCCTTAAATGCTAAACTACAATCTCTGGAGCAGCAGGTCACAAAGAACAGAGAGGCTCAAAGATCACTGGAGAAGGATATAGAGGAGGCAACCAAATCGCTAGATGAATTGAACCGAAACGCATTGATCCTTTCTGATGAATACAAGAAGGCTAGATCTCTGATTTCAAGCCTTGAAAATGAGAAAGAGGTGCTTCAAAAGTCCCTTGCAGAGCAGAAAATTTCACAGAAAGAAGCCAAAGAGAATGCTGAAGATGCTCATGTCATCATCATGAGACTTGGGAAGGAAAAAGAGAACTTAGAGAACAGGAGCAAGAAACTTGAGGAGGAATTGGCTTCGGCCAAGGGTGAGATATTGCGGCTAAGGAATGAAATAAACTCTTCAAAAGTCACTGTTAATAATGAGCCAGTGCAGAAAAATAATGGGAGTGAAAGCGAGGACAAGGTCACTGTAAATGCACCAAAGAATGTGAGGAGAAGAAGGGTTAACCCCCAGTGATATAGAGAATCTAAGGTGGCTGAAATTTTTCCTCTGAATTGAAGAGCAGATTAATGATGTTATGTTTTCCCTTGAGAAGTCGGTTAAGATTGTACCTAAGTCAAATCTCTTTAGAGTATACTGCAGCTTAAAGTCTATTCCCTGTAATCATCCAAAATATACTTTCTTCGTTGAGTTCTAGGAGTGTCAATTAAAGTCTAATATGGTTATTTTTCAATGATCACTTTATGTTATTTTGCATTTAAATCTTAACCAAAATAATGACATAAAAATAGCTTTATTTAGTTAAATGAAAGTAGCTGTTCTGTTAGGTTGAACGAAGGTTTTTAATGCTTGCTCGGAGTACCTTCGGTTAAATCAAATTAGCAATGTACTGGTCTACGTTTATTTTACTGCGCAAGGTTTGAAAAATGGATGATAATAATAATTTAATATTGTGAAGTCGACAACGACACAACACACATTGCGTTGTATCTTAAACGAATAGTGACGCAAGTAAAACGACATATTGAGTCTGAGCTCCAATTCATCCTTCTTGTCCCCCCCCCCCAAATTAAAAAAAAAAAAAAAAGCGAATGTCCTTCGTTCTTCATTTCCTTGACATCTCTCAGCCTGGAAGCGGTGGAAACAGTTCTCAATTCTTGTCATCTATCTCGATCTCATAATATTCGTTCAATCCCTGATTCGGTTTTCTCTATATCTTCAATCTGAGCCTCGAATTGTCTGTATTTGTTCGACAATTCGCTGCTGTTTTCTCAAGATCTAGATGTCGAATTCGCTATCAACAGTTATCACTTCTAGATCCGAATCCGTGTGAATGGTTCGACTCTGAAGCGCATGCGGATGAGTTGAGTGGAAGGAATGAATGAATGTAGCAACTTTGGTGAGGTTTGAGCCTTTATGAAAACATGGTTGAGGGGGAACGAGTAACGAGGCTATATCAGTTTAGAAAATTTAGGAATTCAGTTCTGTCCCTTTAGGTTAATTTTGTGGTTGAATATATATTGGAAGATAAAGTGCTTGGGGGGGGGGGGTTGGGAGAATTGCTTGCCGTCATGTTTTATGGGGCGGCGGTATGGGACCCTTGGCTTATTGTTGCACAAATTGTTTGTCTTCAATGCTTATACTATATCACTCTTGGACTCTTCTTAGCGATACTTGTCGGAACACGAGTGTCTCGGCTGAGTCTCGTGTATTTCTTTGATTATGTGACCATCACTACCTCTACCGTAACTGGTTGGTGTGTTATTGCTTCATTTCTTCTCAGCTCAATCGCAGGGTAAATATTCTACTTCTCCTTACTGAGTTTGCTTAGGCTCCAATGCTTGAGTATATTGTTAACTATAAAATGTAATCTATATTTGACTGTATTCTCTGTGTCTGTGCTCATTTGCCTATATTCAATTTCAATCAGGTTATCAACTCTAGTCGTTAGAGTTCCATTTTCTTGTGTATTTTTTACTCAAAAAACTTTGAATACTCTCTCAATATTGTGAGAAAATGGAAACCTGGAAGGCTTTCCCCTACATGTTAGCCGTCAGGTAGTTTGCTACTTTGTTTATCTAAAATGAAAAGGAAAGCATGTCATGTCTTCAAGATATATGGAACTTTTTTCAGTAGGTCCCATTTGTATTTCTGTGTGTGTGTGTGCGCGCGCGCGCGCCCGCCTATGAGGAGAGTTAGGCACAGATTTTGTGGATTTATGTGGCTATAATATTTTGGCTTTGTCAGAATGAAATTTTATTACAACTCTTTCATAAGACTTGAAACTGAAAGTCTCAAGCTGGCATGCATTTATACAGTTATCTTGTTTCTTCAGGGCTGCTTATATGCTGGTTTTGATTGAGAGGGCAAAGAAGTGCTTGGACTTTTCAGCTACCCTCTACATCATTCATCTTTTTGTATGCATAGTTTATGGAGGTTGGCCATCTTCCATAACATGGTGGATTGTGAATGGTACTGGAATTGCAGTGATGGTATTGCTAGGTGAATATCTGTGCATCAGGCGTGAACTTCAGGAGATACCAACAACACGATACCGTTCAAGTAAGAACTTTTTCCTGTATGGATATTTAGTTGACCAGTTGGATTTCCCCTGTTCAATTTTCAAATTTATGTTAGCCAGGCATTCACCTTCATGACTTGTTAATTGTTATGCTGCTGGCCCTTATTTTCTTTGACTTTTCCTTTTGTTTTGCTTAGAACTGTATAAGCCATGTTTGAGCATGCATAACACACATATTGTAATGCATTTGTGTTGCTGGTTTAGAACTGTAATTAAAAGGCACATTTAATTTTGAATTTATTATGAATAGTTAGAGATGCTCTCTCTCTGATTGAGCTAATTGTATGAGTTGATTCAGAAATTTCCATTCCAATTCCTATGCATTTTTTCCTTAAACATGCACTGTGTGGAAACAATATTTTATATATTTGATTTATTTTGCTTCTATGTCCCACTAAATATTAATTTGGTCTTCCTGATCTGAAATCTGAATCATCTGATAGTGTTGAGTTTTTGCAGGTGTTTCATTGGCAGAAGACTGGAGATCGTGAAGTGCATAATTTTGTTGTGCAATCAAAAGAACGGCCTTTTCCTTTGTTTTGGTCCTTAGCTACTAAGAAGAAAACTCATAATCGGAGCAGACTAGGTACAACATTTTTCAGGGAAATATTCAACTCTAGAAGTTAGGGATTCTACTTCCTTCTTTCTTCGCCATGGTTTTTAGGTCATGTGGGCAGTTGATGGAGCTTTCCACTCTTTTACACTTTTATGAGTTCTTAGATCTGCTTACAATCTTAAAATTCTTTAAATGTTGCATAACTTTCTACCCAAGATTGTTGAGTTAGAAAATCGAATGAACCTCTGTTAAAAACATGTTTTCTTGATTATTACATCAATATAGGACCTGTGAGGTACCCTGCATAGATCGCTTTCATGATTATATGAAAGATTCCATCTCTTATACATCAATTACATCCTTTGCAAACCTGATATTCACAGTCCTTGATATAGAAAATTTTGATCTATGAAGTTAGGCCCATTTAATAGCCGATATTCATATATTTTAACCCAAAACTTCCACGAGAATGTAGTCATAAAGGCAATCTCTCTTGGATTCTCTTTCTAACAAAGGCCCAAAATGATAATGGCTGGGTAAAAAAGGGATGAGAGTAATATAGCAAAGATCATCAGTCTCTGTTAGCTGAATGAAAGGCTAGGAGAATCTAACTGGGATGAGAAACTTTCTTGGTCGCGGAACAAGCCTTACTTTTTACTAAAAAGCTGACTCTGGGAAAATTACAGGGTATTTCTCGCTGGCGGAAAAAAAAAAAGAACTCCCAACACTACTAGAGTTTTCTCCAATTGCCAAAAGTTTGGTGGTGTTAGTTTCCATAATTTTTTTTTCCTGAGTCTGTAAACGCCTTTTATATGGATCAAGGCTAAGCTTTCCAGGACAAAGAAATGTCAGCCACCGCTTCTCCCACTGTGAGATAGAGTCCTTTTTGCCCAAAGGAATCCAAGATATTTGACTGATGCAACTTTTCCATCACAGTCCCTACAGGATTTGTCAACACAAGCTGCATACGAGCAAGAACAACTAATAAAGATTAGGGGGGAAACTTTGACAAGTCTTAGGGCTTTCTAAAATGTTGCATTAATGGTTCATTACCTGTAATGATTTTTTTTCCAGAATCTTTCTTAGTTCACGTAATGTGTCAATTCCACTTGTGTCTATGGCTGTCACAGCTGAGAAAATAACATTTGATGAGCCAAAATGACTGAAAAAAAATTTTATTGTTAATGTTGTAAATCGATGGTAAGCTGATGTTAGTCTTTAAAAGATGGTGTCATAATTATCAGGAATGAAACTAATAGAGCAAATTCTGTATTTTATTTATAATTTTATATAGATATTGAGGCCATCATTTGAGATTCAAAAAATAGGCTTATAGTTATTGCAAGACGCAAGTTCATAGAATGTACCTGTCATATCCAGAATGATGCACTTCAATGCGCTTTCATTGTTTGCTTTTATGCGCTCTTCCTCTTCTCGGACCCATCTCAGTATCCTGCACCAAGACAAGCTCTTAAAATCATCACCCAGAAACTGCTTCTGCTGAAGTTCATATATTCAATCATGAGGTTAACTTACCTTTCTTGCAAGTATGTTGAATTAGCAAAGTAGATGGGGGATTCAACAGCCAAAATGAGAAATGAAAGAATCCTTGAGGCTTCTCTATATCTATTTAGGTTGTTAAATATTTGTGTTCCTGGAATATTCCCCAACTCTATAGTGTTCGGCCGAGACACATGAAGCAGAATCTTCAAGATTGAAATTGAAACCTGAAGTTTTGGCACAAGACAGTAACTCTTTTCATCACACAGCCATAAAAGTTCCTGTATGTAAAGCGCAGTTTAATATTTTCCTCTGATTAGTTTACTATTAGTTTTGGAAACTCACCGCAATGCCAAGTCCTAGAGGCACTGAGATGAACAGAACACCAAAGAAGGAGCACAAACAAGCCAAGAAATCAAGCTTGTCGACTTTCCACAATTTATGTGCAGCTTGAAAATCTATCAGTCCTATTACAGCAGTGATGATAATTGCTGCCAAGATGACGTTTGGTGTGTAATAGAACAGTGGCATGAGAAACAGAAGGGTCACAAGAACAGCTGCAGCCATTACTATGTTTGAGACAGCGGTCTGTGCTCCGGCGTTGTAGTTGACAGCCGATCGAGAAAATGATCCTACAAGTTGATTTTCCCAGAAAAGGAAGGAATTTCTCAGAATTTCTGTTTTGAAAAGAACTTGGGATTCAAATGGACAAATGAAAGGAGAATGAAAATCATTCATTACCTGTGGTGACATAGCATGAAGAACAACAGCCAGCTATGTTCATTACACCAATGGCCATCATCTCTTTGTTTCCATCCACTTGGTAGTTCTTAAGTGCAGCAAATGTTCTTCCTACTGCGATTCCTTCCTGTAAACATAAAGAAATTTTGTTTAAAAAAAATATACTCAAGTGACTACTGAGATAAGAGACATACATTTTTTTTGAAAAAATCAATTATAATATTCTGACATGCAAAGAGTTTATGCATGAAAATGGTACTGTAACTTTTGGTATGCCTCTTCAGATTTCAGATAAAAAAATTAATTTATGTGGATATTTGTGGAACATTACTCACAGTAAGAGATAGAATCCCAGTCATAAAGCCAGTTTTGATTGCCAGTGCCAAATGAGGACCAGAGAGGATCAACATGTTGGTTGATGGTGGATTAAGGCCTTTTGGTAAGTGTCCGATCTGTCAAAGAACAAAATTAAAAGAAAAGGTTATTGTAATGAATTACTATTATTACAGCTAGTTGGTACTACTCTCTCTTATCATAAATATAAGACATTGTTAATTGCAAATAAAATTTCTGTATTTAGAACTGGATGGAATATATATATGTGTGTTGATAAAAAAAATCCAAGAAGAATTGTCTATTCTTACTATTGCAATTCCATGAGCCTTGTCTCTGAGAAGAAAGACTAACATTGTTGACATAACAACAGATGTTAATGGAGCAGCTGCTGACACCCAGAATAGATTTGGTTTCTTCAAGCTCTGTTCCAACATTGGAGAAGAAATTCAAAGGTCAAACAACTTATAGATTTGGTTTCTTCAAACTCTGTTCCAACGTTGGAGAAGAAATTTAAAGGTCAAACAACTTATAAGTACATCAACAGATACAAGTAGAAATATAAGTGACTTCCCCTCCCTTCAGAAAACAATTAAATTATTAAATCTATTTTAAATTAAACTTTTTAAATTTTACCAACATTCAAATCTATCTCATCTGCCTCATCTTTTTCTATATTTGCAGCACCAATAAATATGGGTAAAATTAAAAAAACGATAATCAATAATTCTCCGACATAACTTTCAATCCCTTGAAACACAATTAAGTCATTAAATCTATCTTAAATTATTTTTTTTCAAATTTACTTATATTTAAATCTGTCTCACTTCCCTCATCTTTTTCGATATCCAATGTGCATCACCAATAAATATGGGTAAAATAAAAAATGATAATCAATAACTCTCTTAAATAACTTATATTATGGATAAAAAAAATTTTCTAGAACACTCTTTATATTTTGAACGGGATAAAGTAATATATAGACTCTCTCAAGTAATTGCCTGTTATTAATATTATCAGTCAAATTTAAGCACTGTTAGGTTTATTTGAAATAACTCTGCAATATGATTTTTTTTTCAAGTACTGCAGAGAGTATGCGATGGAAGAATAGTGACTTACAATGTGCCTTGTTGTAAGCAGGAAAGCCAAAAAGGCGAATCCGAGTACAACCGTTTGCCATGACCACTGCACAAGTTGCTCAAATATTTTAATCAACATATACTTAGCATAATTAATTAATTAATTAATTTGTGACCTTTGAATCTCAATCCCTGGTTGTTCCATTCGTGAGAAAATCAGAGAGGAGAAAAATAAACCCCAAGTAATTTTCAAAAGATTCCCCAGCTCAATAAAGAAAATTTGGAATATGATTCTTTAATATAATACCATAAGCATATATGTATATTAACCTTTCTATTAACAATTAGCCTAACTTATTAATGACCGTTTGCTTAAAATAATATTTTCTTCTCAATTTTTGTAGCAGCCAAAGAGGCAACAGAGACTTTGGAGGAGTTACACTTGAAAACGAAAAGTGTGGAAATCACACACATACAGTATTTATATACTGCCACACCAAAGATATATTTTCCAAATTACTAATTAAAAGAGAGAGAAGGAATTAAATATGATTAGGGTGTTTTAGAAAAAAAATATAATATATTAAATAATTTTGTTAATATGATAAATTAGTTTAATAGGTTTTACATTAAAGACAAGAAATAAATTTGTTAATGCATTTTTAAAATCTTTTAAATTTTCAAGTTTTATTTCGGTTCAATTATTGTGTTAATCCTCAAAACTCAATTAGAAGATATAATTATTTTTTAAAAAAACTAAAAAAATCAAGTGAAATTAATCATGAGAATAAACAAATAATGACATCACTTTAATTTTGTTTTGGGAGAAGGAAATGGTAAATATTTAGTTGGTCAGAGCTACACACAGACCTCATCTCTGTTACTGAAAACAGAGGACATAACAGGAACCATTTGCATCTTGGACGTGAAGTGACTAATTCCGAGTAACCCTTTTAGCTGTTGCAGCGATACTATAACCGCCGCCCCCGCCATGAAACCCACCAACGTCGCCTTTGACAGAAAGTCAATCACAAACCCTAACCTGCCCCGCATTCACCAAACATTATTCTCATAACAAAATACAATTAATAGTATGTGATATTGGGTAAGTTGGTATTTGAATATTGCTGAGTGAGTGTAACTGGAGACATCATAATTTTCCCAAATTTCTCTGGACATGATTAATTGGATGGTTAGGTATTTTTTTCCACAGGTTTCATCAGAATCAGAGGATTGGAGAGGAGGAAAGAAAATAATGAATACCTGAGGAAGCCGAGAGAAGATTGAAATAAACCAGCAAAGAAGGTGGCAGTGAAAGCGAGTTTGAGGTAGAGGGTTGGATCCGAAGCGAAAGGAACTGATTCGCTTAGCATTGATCCCATAACCAGAGAGGCTATGGACACTGGACCAACCCCAAGATGCCTTGAACTCCCAAGCAGGGAGTATATCATTGGAGGAACAAAACTTGAATCTGCATGAACCAAATACCATTTCAACCGTTACTTCACACGGAAATCTATTGGACCCCTTGTTTTCACTTACTCGATCATATGCCATCAAGCTACAAAGATTCTGATTACTAACATAGTCCAATTATGGGTGGTAAATTTGCAAGCTTTGCATAGCTTATCCCCTGCATGCAATAAAATAATTTATATTAGATTCACTGATCACTCTGTTCTGTTAGTTTCCTTGTTTTAGAACAGAGCAATTAATATACCCCAGAAAAGAAACATGGTTTCAGATAAGAGGACAGTTTTAAATAAAGCCATTAGTGCTGATATAAATTACTAGTTACAAGAATAAGAGTAGATTATGGACTTGGGTGTCAGATAAAACACAGCAGAAACCTTGTAGAATTAGACATATTCTCGGTTTCAAGAAAACAGAGTATGAACATGGCCTTATGAAACTGCCATAAAAATCGTGAATTGGTGCAGCAAAATCTCCGGCTGCAAAGTAAATGATAAATGGAAAAAAAAATATTTTCAGGTTTTGGAGTTTTAGAGAGAGGTAAAGAGGATTAGATGTAATGAACAGTTTAGAAGATGGCACAAACAGTTGCAGTTACCGAACAACCCTGTATTTAGTGCTGAGAAACAGAGCAATTATGAAACTGACCTGAGGAATGGCGAGGCTGGCAATGGTGAGACCAGATATTAGATCAGAACGGAAGAGCTTGAGGGAATAGTGAGGGGCCCACTGGAAAATGGGGAAGAAATACTGAAGAGCGAGAATGAGTTTGGTGGGCCAAGTTTGGTTCTTGAAACAATGAAGAGGGTCATCAGGGAAGAAGATCTCAGAGAGCCTGCGTTTGAGCTTCTGGATGGTGGTTTGCTCAGGGGGGAGACGAACCGTGTGGATGTCCATGGAAGGAGAAGGAATATCGGCTTGGATTTTGATAACAGTTGGGTTGTGAGAATCGAAGTGATCGACCCGGTTTGAATTCAGACCCATTTCTGTGTGGTGGTGGTGGTGGTAGCAGAAGAGGAGCAGGTAAATGTAGTGAGAAAGAAGAAGAGTCGATTCTGAAGAAGGACGAACCGAGAGGGATTGAATTTATAGGGAACGAGAGAGAGAGAGAGAGGGGATCACGGTGTAATTGTACTTACATCTGAGCGTGTGCCAAGGGTACTCTCGTCACTTTATTCAAGTTATAGCCTTTTTACTCCTTGTAGGCGTGTCTCAAGGTGAAGGATTCATCTTATTGCTGGTTGGCCTCCCAAAAAAAAATCATAAACTTTGTATCAATGTCATGTTAGTTTTTGCTTGAGAACAACGCTTTCATGTAAGTTATGGGCAAAATTCCTATGTATTCATATGTATTTAAAAGGATAGATCGATGTAGCAATGAGTAGTTTTGGCCTGTGAGTTTCTTCACATGGTCTAACTATGTTCACATTTGGTACTATAAACGTAATGTCTATGTATTTGCACTCACATTTGTAGAGGTATTTCGTCATTCCTCTCCTTTTCCTCTTCTTTTCCTCTTGTTGTATTTCCTCTATTATTCCTGTTGTGGTTGTTGACTCAGAAGTCCCTATTTGTATCATTCACCATTTTGTTTAATTCTCTGGCTCTTGCTATTTTCCTTTGTGTTGCATCCTCTAACCTTATTTCTGTTTCCTCTCTATTTTTGGAAAACACTAACCGTATCTCTAGTTTCTTTTTGCTTTTCATAAATACACCAGTAAGGTTAAGGATCATCCTTAACCACCAGGTTGGTTAAGGATCATGTGGACCATGTCAGTCGTTTACTCTCAATGTCTGTAAATAATGCTCTTTTAACTTGACTTTGATATCATGTCAAAAAGTTGTCCAATGATAGATATCAAGATCGACGCACAAGTTTGTATTTGTTCTATGATCTTGAATTTACGGGAAAGCATTCTATTTGTTAAAGCGGTGGAGAAGTACTTATGAGTACTTTCACACAAGCTGAGATAAATATGTGAAGGAGATTGTCTCGTTTTACGGAAAAACACTATTGAACGTGGTTATGAGCGTTTGTGGCAATTTACCAAACGGCACCGGCTTGTTTTCCACTTTTCATCTGTAGCATTGGTTTTCGCGTCAATGTTGATGGTAAAGAAGTCCTTAGTAGTTTTCATAGCAATCGCGTTGGGACTTACGTTTGTCTAAATCAAAATAAAACTCATTTAACATATTGTGTAAAATTATGTTGAGAATTACGTTTCCATGGCATTTACATTGAAAATTACGTGCTCAAAATTATTTTTCTAATAAATTCTTAAACACACCGAATCTTTCATTTTGGGACTATCTTTTGTAGCGGTGAAGAATTTACTTTTTTTTTGTCAAGTTTTTCATTTTATCACATATGACTATTTCCCCATGTAGCCAATGGAAGTAACATTTTATTAATAGAATCAAATAAACCTCTTTATCTCTACCTTATAAATAGAACAAGAGAAATATATATATATATATAGATATCTTGCATTATCTTATATGCCAAAAAAGAGTTACATGAAATAATATAGCCATATGTAAATGTGATGTCTACATCATATTTTTTTGTGTTCGTTATTTTCTTTTAAATTTCTTCAACTATTTCATGTATTTATAGTTATGGATGAAGTGATGAATTATCTGGATAATATGTGACAAAAAATCATGATACTTAGTTTAAAATTTTAATTTATTATTTCGTTTTTATAAACGGTTACTGAATTTTATGATATTAAGTTAATAAGGTATACTAGACAAAAACATTTTTCACGAAAATGTTAACGATGACCCAACTACGTACCATTTAATATTTTGTTTTAAAATTGGTAATGGATGTTAAAGTTGGTTTTTTAAAAACTATGAATTAATCAAGCTGATTCCTAATTCTTTATCAATTCATATCTTTTTTTTAAATTGCCCTCCTATCTCCTAATATATATATATATATATTCTTCATTTACCCTTTTGGGCTGCATTACCTTCTGTATTTGTAAGATTTTATTTGATGCAAAGAAAAAAAAAATGGAAAGAGAAAAAGAAGCTTACCAATAAGTTCTCTCCTCACCAATAAGTGTTGAATATGGCTGAAGTCTCTCGTTAGATAATGAATCAATGTAATTTAAATTCCTACTAAAATACGTGTCTAACAGTACTTCAAACAATATCAACTATTGTTGAATGATTGCATCAACAATACATGTATATTAAAACTTATTATTACATGTTGTGAGTTTGTTATGATACTTTTTTGTAATTACATTTATTTTTTGGAACCTCACAACGGGTTTCCCTAATTTTGTGGCCAATTAAAAATTATGTGTTAAACCTTATAAAACTATATCCAAAATAAAATGTCTTTTTTTAAAAAAAGGTCTTTTTTATCTTTTACAAAAGTTCAAAGGAGTTAGACTCTTAGAACTTATCGGGTTCATAACATATCTCACGTTTAAAGAATAATTATAAACATACTTAAAAATCACTTAACAAGATCCTCATGTCAATCAATCGGTAGTGAGATTTGAACATTTATATGTTATAAGTTAATTTTTACTAACTAAAACAACCTTTGCTAGGTTGAAATATATAGTTAATTCTACATCCTTTTGATATGCTTGTGGATTCTTCTATTGCTATCTTTATATATATATATATATAGTGTCTTTGTGCCAAAGGATAAATTCCATGCTTGTGTTTCCATAACTTTCTACAAAAACTATATGTAAATAAAATATTGTATCAAAATGGTAACACTGGAATCGTAATTACATAAGGGAGGTTAAAAAAGTGAATTAAAAAATGTTTTTTAATTTAATTGTTAGCATATATATATATATATATAGTTAGTGTGTGACCAAAGATTATGATTAATTACACAAGTCACTGTCAATTTATCTTTTAGAGGCTCACCCACCATCCACTCCCAACTCAGGCATAGGTATCGTCTTATATTTTACTAAAGTAAATTAATAAAGTCATTAGATGTGATATTAATATAATGATGTAGAGTATGAATATATAACTTGTAGATTATTAGGTAACAAAGTTACACAAAACTGATTTTTTTAAGTGGATTTCATTACGTCTCGTATCAAAGGGTTTTACATTTTATCACGATTTGTCGGAAATAAAGTGTTCATTTTGATTTGTTTTAATTTTTAAATGTAAAATTTGAATCTACTATATCTTTTAAAATTGTAACTTTTTAAACTCTCATGGTTGATTGTATACTGAGTGAGTTTTCTATCAAGGTAATGATTTCTAATGCAACTGATTAATAGTGGTACTTTAAGAAATTAACATAAATTTGTTTTACGGATAACTAAAATACCTAATTTTTTAATATTCATAAGTTGGTTATCTAATTTATATTTGAGTGTTATATGACATGAGGGATTCGGAGGAGAAAAATTTGTATGAGTTCAATTGAAAATTAGAGAATTATGGTTAAAAATTTTATTTAATTTTTTACTCTTTTTAAATGATTTTTTATTTTTTAAAAAAATTTTTAAAGCATAATTCTCTAATTTTTAATCACGCTTTCAAGGCATTTTTAACACCTATTTAATATATAAACTTTTTAAGAAAATAATTACCCGAAAAATAATAAACTGTGGATAAATTTATAAGTTCATATAATAACTTTAATGATGTATAACTTAGAAGAAATTAAATACCCTCATTGTGCCTATAAATAGAATCCAAGGATTCGTGCTTTTTATGTTATTTTCTTTAATATTAATTACATAAAACATTAAGTATAGAAGTCATGATACAAAAGATGAGAACTAGAAAGAAAAGGTCCTATAAAATATATGTACGCATAAAAATATAAGACCTAATATACCAGCCTCAGCCCCATCTTTTTGACTAAAAATGAGTCAAATTTTTAAGGCCTACCCTTAAATTAACCCAAAGATATGTTGCAGGTTATTTAAATATATATTAAACAAGACACAGCATACAAAATTACAAATTAGTGATTCTCTAAGTCATTTATATATAGCAATTAACTAATTAATGGTAGGTTTGATGAGAAGAAATCGGCAATAATCATTGTTGGTATCAATAAATAGACCCCATCTGTATAATTCTTCATCCCCCACTTGTGAGATTCTCCATTAGAAGATCTACAGCTGGATAGCTAATCTAAATCAAAAGGGCAAATCAACAGAATTTAACCCACAAAAAAAAAAAAATTGGCCACTGATGTTTTGATGGCCTCTTCACGATCACTTTAATTATTCATACAAAAATGATCCCCATGAGATATACCTATTTCCCACTAGTGCATGCCTTCCATATCACTTTATATATATATATATATATATATAAATAACATATTGGAACAACATAGCTATTTGTTTGTATCACCATCAGAAAAATGTCATTTAGCGACCGGAAAAATCCATCCATTGCTAAATGGTTATTTTCCATCAGAAATCTTCTATTTAGCGACGGAAAATATTAGCGGCCCTCGTTTTAGTGGTGGAAAATAGCCATTTAACGACATATTTTCATCGCTAAATAGCATTTTTCCGGTAGTGATAATGGAATATGGATTGCTAGTTAGTTCACACAACTTGACTAGTCCCAGCGGATCAGTTGTATTAAAGTTGAGGCAAGGGATCAATATACACACACACTCGTATAGAACATGCTTTGTGTGTACTTGCATAGTTGCATTTACCAAAAGATCGATCAAGTTGCAGTCCAAATTGGCGACAAAATGGTCATTCTTATAATTATATGGCTAATCTTGACCTAATATAACGATTTGAGTTTCTAATATTTATTATAGATGATATTGCATGTGTAGATCATCAAAGAACGATCATTCATTAATGTATAGTGTCATCAACTCCATATATAACAAGATTTTATGTATAAGAACAAATTGTTGGTCCCTTTCCTTTTCTCATTTATTGACGGGTATTTAAGTTGGTTCAAGTATAACTTTGGGTTTGTTTGGAAACGCAGTAGAGAAGTACTTTTACATAAGCCGAGGTAAGTGTGTGAAGGAGATTATTTCATTTTACGAAAAAACATTGTTGAGCATGCTTTTGGCTCTCCTTATTAGGTTTAAAGTTCCTCATTTTAGACAATTTTTCTTTTGGTGTCTCACAGAAGGATCAGTTATTAATTTGACTTATTAATTCATTATTCTTGTCCTTGGTTAATTATATTATGCTTTCATATGGCACATTCATTGAATTATCTGTGATTAGAAAATAAATAATTATAAGTTCAAAAAAAATTATATTAAAATGATACTACCTCCATTATTCCAAAATATAAGAGCTATTTAACTTTTGTTGATAAGATTAAAGAAGTTAAATGTGTTACTTAAAGGTGTTTTTATATTTATCGTTTTTCTTTAAATCAATTTGTTTTGACTTATAATAAACTGATATATAAACTAATTATATAAATAAACAATTACTTTTAAGCGTGTATTTAGTTTCTTAATCTTTCCAATAAAAGTCAATTAACTCGTATATTAAGAAACAGAGATAGTATAAAACTATTTGTGTACATTTACAAAAGGAGTTTGTGTGATATTTATTTAAGAGCGAAATTATAGAAAATCATTTGAACTGTTTTTAACATATACAAAGAAAGCTGTTGCAAACAATGAAGGTATGAGAGAGAGAGAGAGAGAGAGAGAGAGAGAGGGAGGAAATATGAAGAAAAGAAGAAGCGGTGCTCATCTAATACCAGAGCCAATCAAAGGCTATATCTTGGTGATAGTGCAGAATCAGAGAGAGTCAAAAGCTTCAAGAAGTGATGATATTCTCTGAGTCGGTCAATATATTAAGAACCGCTAGTTTTTTAGGATGCAAAATATATCATTGTCTTCGCTTGTACGTTGTATAACTATTGTGCATACACACACACACACAAACACACAGACTGTGAAGATTCTGTTTCCTTTCTGATCACTCAAATCCAAACGCAAATTAGGTAGCTTGAAGGAGAAACAAAATACAGTGGTGCTGTTTGGTAATCCGTTAAGAAGCATTAAAAGTACGTTCAACAGTATTTTTTTGCAAAAAGAGATAATTTCCTTCACATATTTTTCTCGACTTGCGTAAAAGTACTTCTCCACCATGTTTTCAAACAGACCCAATGTGTGCGAGAGATATAGAGAGAGAGAGAGAGAGTGAGTGTATGCGACGAGAGGAAGTTGCGTCCAATAATAATGCAGCTTATTGGAAAAAGGTTGATCGTTCAAGAGAGATATGTGTGAGGAGAACTTGTTAGCTGGTTTGGAGAATGTGTATAGTGACTTGTATAATTATTAGGCATCCACAAATGGTGGATCAGATACTGCTGCAAATTCAAAATTAAAGGAACACAGTTGATGGTCCAGATACAATCACTTGTCTCTCTTTAGATCCCATCTCTCCCCATTTTCAAAGGTTCTCTTTTTCACATTGTGGGGCAAAAAGGTTATCTTTAAGATCCACTCGATTGCTAGCATATATATTGAATTATATATACTATAAGAGCAAGTTAATTAGTTTTTGAATTTGGTCATATTAAGATTTTAATTCACTTTTTGTCTCAAATTTATAATTTTTTTTCTAAAATATATATATATATCCTAATTAAGGGTTTGTTTATCATCACTTCTTGAAACCTAGGTTTTGTCTAAGTATAAAATTTTTTTAGAAAAGTTATTTTGGTTATAAAACCTCGGTTTGAAACTTAGGTTTTGCCTCGGAATCTGTAAAGCCATTTTCCAAAATTTATTCTTCAAAACCTAGATTTTGCCTCGGAATCTGTTGAAAACTATTTTTCAAACAAGCCCTAAGAGGTTTCAATTTAAAGATAATCATGATGAGAGGGGATGCTTTGAGAAAATTAAACCACATATATTATATATAACTAATTTTCTTGATATACTCAAATATAATTAGTTATCTTACTCTTTTATTAAGGATATAGTATAATCTATGTAAATTCTAATATTTATCTAGGGTTTAACTAAGTTCGGTACAAGTTATATGCTTGATAATATTACTGAATTTTGGGTTAGTTTTATAAGTGAAGTATGATTTATATGTTTAGAGAAGTCTCCTATAATTCAATGGGGATAGGAAAGTTAGTTTGCAAATTATGGCATATGGTGTTTTTACTCTTCTGGAATATTTCTTAGCCTGTAATTATTATGAGGCTTTATATAATATTTTGGTTAAAAAACTTGACACGTCAAGATTAAGCCTCTAAGTGCTAGCCACTTGAGTTCATATTTCCGAATTTTATACCAAGTGCTTGGAACTTAATAATAACACCAAATTAACTATAGCTAGATTGGGTGATGCAGATATATATATATATATATATATATGGGTGAGATTGTTAATTGGATACGAGCGGAAGAATTCTCACCATTTGATTAAATTAAATTTGGATGGTTTATATTTAATATTTTATAAGTTATTATTACAATAGTAAATAGATTTAAAACATTAAAATTTATTCAAATAATTCATAAATATAATAAAAAAGTTTGAAAATGTAATGAAAAAGTTTGGAAAATAAATTTTTAAAAAATATTCCACCTGTAATAATTGTGAAATGGGCTAGATCAAATTTTTACAGTTTAGGTAAATTATTTAATTTGTCTTATTCAATATTTTTAATAATTTTATAAAATATCATAATTTTAATAGTTCGAATTTGATCCAATGGTTGAAATGAGACATGGAAGAGGAAGGAAGTGGAAAGAATATGACATATGAGTGTCTACGATTCACCTTTTGATCAATACGATGGGTCCGTTTGACAAAGCGGTGAAGAAGTATTTATGGGCTTATTTACATAAGACGAGGCAAATATGTGGAGGAGATTGTCTCGTTTTGCAGAAAAACACTGTTGAACGTGCTTATGACTACAAGCTAAGCGTTGCCGAACAAGCACAGTAAAAATTAACAAAAACTCAATTTATCTTTGGGAATCCTTATGATCATAGTTTGTTGAATATCATAAGGTCAGCGTTCCTGGCTCTTGCACATCAACGCTTTGAGGAGAAGAGGTCAATATTAAGATAATAAGATGTTTGATTCTTGGTTTCCAAAGATCGCTTAATTATTAAATAATTACTTTTTAATTAAAGATCTCTTTGATGAGTCTCCAGAGAGTTTTGAAGGATATAAACAGAACTTGTCAGGAATAAGCAAATTAAAGAAGAAAAAAGATTCCCATAGAGCAGAATGTACGTGTGTGTGTCTTTTGACCTGAGTATGTGCTTGTTTTGGAACTTTATTCCCTAACGTTACACGTAAGTTAAGATAAAACTATTTTAAAATCCGTAAAAATCATCTCAAAATTCATAAAAATCATTTAGAAATCCACAAAACCATATACAAATTCGTAAGCTTTTCTCTTCCAACGGAATTCCCAATGACACCCTGTATATAGAACTTATACCAATTAATTAACCTTCTCATCAGCGGTTCACTTTCAACCGCCAAACATTATTCTAATAACAAATTAAAGAATGGAACATCTATATATACAGCTCATAGATATATATATATATATTTTAGCCACCAGAAAAAAAAAACTTGAAAGGGACACTTTCGGACTCTATTTTTTCTTTGGTATTTTCGCAAAAGTCGAGAGCTCTCTTTCACTTTTTTCCGTTTTAGAATTTATCAAGAGCCAGGCCATTATATATACTTGGACCCCTTTGCTTAATAAATAAATATTACATTCAATCTTCAGTATAAAATTCAATCACGGTCAACTAATCTAGTGAAATCAAAAAAGTTAAATAAATTACTTTAATGTATTTATATTTATCTTCTTTTACTAAACCTATTTACCTTACTTGTAAACTAATATATATAATGCAATGATATAGACAAGTATTTCAAAGATATTATGTCATATGTGCTATGATTTAGTAAACTGAGTCTTATATGAACGATCGGATCACGTAGTATCTATCATACATTAGGGTTTTTGCTCCCACGTATGAATATCTCTGTGGAGTCTGGATTTTCAGTTTATAGAGAAGTTGATTGTTTGTGCATAATGCCATTTAAAGAGACTACCTCATGGTGTTAAGATATGCAAGTGGGGTGTGGGAAAGAACTAATATAGGATTCAAGCAAATTTTGTGTGCTGTGTGTGTTAAGTTATCAATTTCATCTTGGTAATTATATTTCTTTTAAGTTATATATAATACCAAAGTATTTTCTGTGTTACTCAATATTTTAAATACTTTTTAGTGTATCTAGTATCATAAGTATTTTGACTATTTTCTTAGTATAGCAATAGAGGACATTAATTTTATGATATTAAATATTGAAAAATACTTTAAAATACTGAATGTATAAATAATTAATTTAGAATATGCTATTGGAAAGATGCTTTAAAGTAATTGATACACTAAAAATTACTTTAAGATTTGAGCACATCCCCTCATCATCATTAAAAAATTTCAAATTATGAAGAGAAGAAAAATGGTTTCCATATATATATATATATATATATCGACCCCTCTTAAAACAAGTGTGTGATGAGTTTCAATTAAACCATAAATTCAACGTGTTTTTATAGCAAAAACATGTTTATAAGGATAAAAAAAAGCATATGATGAGGACTATAAATTCCTTTCCTCTATGTATATAAACAAAAAAGCAAAAAAGACAGATTTCTGCTAGAGGAGGATTAAGCAGTAATGCCGTAAAGCAAGTCTGATCAATATGTGTGTGTTTGTGTTCATCATCTCTTATGGCTTGTTTTGGTGGAAATGGAAATAGTGGTGAAGATGGAAATGGATATAGATATGAAAAAAAGAGGGGCCAAAAAATCAATTCCATATAATTGAATACAATTTCATGAATTACATCATGGAAATCATTTCTACCAATTTTGAATTCCATTTCTATTTTCAATTACACCTCTCAATTCCATCATACCGAACATAGGAAATGAAATCCTTAGAGTAAAAAATGCATTAAAGCAAAGCAAGAAGACAGAAAGTCAGCAAGAAGTGATCTTCAAGAACATTTAATACACGGCTGTGGTTGTTGAGCCAAGTTCATCAGACAAAGTACATTGAAAAAAGAAAGAGAGAGACCTAAATGCTCAATACACGATCAGAAATAAAAAGGCATTACGGAAAAATTAAAGGAGCTAGCTTCTTCACTTTTAGTGTGTGCCTGGCTTGCTTAGGGTTCTTATTATTATTCCTTTATTCTAAAGCCATGAGAGAGCTTGGTGAGAGAGAACCTGTGTGGTGAGTGGAGAGGTTTATTCTTTGGAATATACCAGACAGATCTATTAAATAGATATCTGCACTTTTTATTTGTTTACTTGTTTTTCTTCTTCTTCTGATGGGTAGCTAGTTTCATAGTTATAATGATGCTCAGGTTGATTCAATAATGGCTTTCTGTTTGAATTCTCAAAGTCAACTTTGAGGGTCAGCTAGGTATAATGGAGATCACTGAGTCTTTTCACTGTGCCATTATCGTAGTGGTGAAGCCACTGATGTGTTCCACAAACCTATGCTCTGAAATGTATTTTCCTTTCCCTGAACGTCGCAGCTGCTTGGCTTTGGTGTTATATATATATATATAGATGCTTCCATTGGGTCACCATAAGGTCTACCCTTAGCATCATATTTATAGATCACTTCTACTATATTTTACATATATCAACAAAAATTATAAACCTCATTAACTTTACATTAAAATTCAATAACTTTTTTGTATAAAAAAATTCAATAATTTTTCAATTTTATCTCTACTTAATATACACTGTAACCCATAAATTCAAATTTAACACGTAGTAAATAAAAGGTAAAATTGTACGTACACATAAAAATTTAATGAAGTAACTTATAAACAGAGTCAAGTAATACCTTCCCCCTCCACATATAAACAAGAGCATATGAGTATTTAATTAATGGGCAATAAGTGTATTTCTCTAGAACCAATGGGTAATAAATAAAACTTTAAACGTGTCTAGGTTAAAACTATAAGGTGAAAATTAAAATACTAAATCGTGTCATTGGAAAAGTAGGCCAGAATTAGTTAAGGGCATTAAATATGAAAAATATAACTTATTTTTCTTAAACACGTTTATTTATGAAGATGATGAAGGGAAGAGATATGAAAAAAAAATGAATGAAAAAAATTATATATATATATATATGGTTAATACGAGACAAATCCAAACTTCACCTTATATACTTCTTTTTTTGAACTAGAGGGTATACGAATTTAAACGTTTATTTATACCGCATACCACTCAAGGACCCCGAAAGATACTGTTCAACTTTATAAGTTATCTTTTAGAAAAAATTGATAATCCATGTATAAGTGACATCTTGGATACGTTATAAATTTTAATGCGTCACTTGCCGGATCTGTGGAGTATATATTTGAGGGGGAAATGAACTTCCTTACCATCTCCTTTGGTAGGCGATTTCGTAAGTCCCCTGTAAGTATTCAAAGAGTCCTGGGGCCGTGCTCTAACCTTGGTGGGGGACCAGTGCCGAACCCACCTAAACTTTTATGTATAAAAAAAACTTCCTTACCCATCCATCTCCTTAAACCAATTAACTAACTTCTTAATGTGTTTAATTTAGTTATTTCTAGCTTATAAAAGGTATTGAATGGAGTGTAAATTATACCTAATAAGTCATATACCCATCGTTCTAAGTCACCTTCCACCACAATTATTTAACAATATCCATAAAACATGAATTATATATATGGGGAAATATGTTAATTGTTTCATAATTTTGCAAAATGATTTATAAATAATATTATAAAAAAATTTCATAAAGTAATTTATAAGCAGAGTAATTTATAAATGAGACAATGTTAAACACAAACACGGACTTAACGTCTGTTCTTAATGTGTGTGACATGTTAAAACAATATGTGATCACTCAATCACTTATGTTAAACAAATCCAAAAAGCATATTAAAGATTAAACATGAGTTTATATCCCGATCAAATAAATGAGTGAGGAGTTTGTTCAAGATAAGAGACTTGTCTTTGTCCGATTGTTTTAATCATACCGTGTTTTCCTGACTCTTTTACCCATATTATTATTATAAGATTTAATTGACCTTTTTAAAGAAATTAAAAAGAGTTAAATAACCTACTTAATAATAACATATATTATGAAATATTTCTCTATATCATTAGATTATATATTAATATATAAGTAAGTCAAATTAATTTGACAAAAAATGATAAATATATCAATCAATTAATTTTTTTAATCTCTCAAAAAAAGGTATATAACTCTTATAATAAGGACTAGAGATATTATTAGAGGTGTAATAAGAAAAGAGATATTAAAAGAGTTAGTTGATTTTTATGAGATTAACAAGGGTAATCAAATGGTATATTTACCATTTTTCTTCAAACTAATTTGTCTAATCTATAAAATGGTATATGTAATCTAAAGATACATATAAGTATCACACAATATATATTGGGTCCGTTTGGTAAAGCGGTGGAGAAGTACTTTTACCATTTACGAGGTAAATGTGTGAAGGAGATTATCTCGTTTTATAGAAAAACATTGTTGAACGTGTTTTTGGGGTGTTGAGAAGCTTTCCGAAATACCACATTATCATTAGGTTATTTAGTTTTTTTTATCTTTAAAAAAAGTTGACTGAGTTTTAAAGTAAAAATCGAATGCATAGTAACTTTTTTGGATGGAATTCGCATTTGCAGTTACGATCAAAATGAATGTCTCAAGCTCTCTTGGATAGAAAGCACAACTCTTGTCAGCTAAAGTGTGATTTTTTTAATTAATTCAACTTTAGGCCTTTTCGATTGATGGCAGTTGTGGATCTAATCGATTATATATATATAATATTATTATTAGCTTCCATTACATTAGCTGAATTTCAAAAGACGATAAGAAAATTTAAATGAATCCACTGAATTGGATTATATATTTTCCACATTGTTTTGAGTAGGAAATAATGTTATTTTGAGCTACAAAACAGCAATCCATGAAATTGATGATCTACTAACTCTGTTTTATTTAATTAAATGTTTTTTTTATAAGTACATACATCATTTTATTTAATGGAATCTTATTCAAAATATTATTAAATAATAAATGCATTAATGTCTCTTAATAGTGAATCGAGCCTTAGGGCCCATTTGGAAGTTCTACTGAAAACTTAGGCTTCGTTGCAAAGCCTAAGTTTTATCCAAAAACCTATTTTGGATATAAAAATTGAGTTTAAAACATAGGTTTTGAAAAAGTTATTTTTTTGTCAAATCACACCATATCTCCTAATAAATTTTTCTTTCCTTTTTTTCGTTTTTCCTCTTTCATTTCTCCTACTTACTTTTTACCTCGAACTCTGTAAAAGCCAATAACTTCTTAAATGAAGTGCTTGTTTGGGTTCATCGTTTCTCCAACGGTACACGCAAGTTACGACAAAACCATATCCAAATAAGTAAAAACCATCTTGAAATTCATAAAAACCATCTCGAAATCCGTAAAATACATTGGAATCTATAAACTCCTTTCTCTCAACATAATTCCCAAACACACACAATCACCTTTCAAAACCGAGGTTTTACCTCGGAATCGGTAAAAATTATTCTCCAAAATCTAGATTTCACCTCAAATTGTGTAAAACTATTCTCAAATGAACCACCAAATCATGTCAGCATTTTTCAATACCAATTTTTTTTGGTACACACAAAAAGAATACAAAGGCTCAAAAGAAAGTACAACACTAAAAAGTGGAGTATGAACCCAAAAGATCGTTAAAGCACAACTTTTGTAGGTGGAGCGGGTAAGAGTAGTAAATTTTAGAAAAAGAAATAGCCTCCTTAACAAAAGCATCAGCTAAACGGTTCTGCTCTCTTGGCACGTACTTAATAATAACAGTCCATTCTCTATCAATAAGCCTCCGGATATCTGCAAACAACAAACCAATGTTAGTGGAGTTGCAATCAGTATTTAGCATGTTCACCAATAATTTTGCATCAGATTCAATGATAATCCTTTTGAAACCATAATCAAAGACCATCTGAAGTCCTCTGTAAATAGCCTTCGATACCAATTTTATCACTTCACACCGTCTACACTCACACGGCTAACTAAACCTATGAGGCCCAAAATACGTCTAACCAACCTAGATAGTCTTGTTGGATCTTTTACTTAGAGTTGGCCTAGTGGCTTTATGGTGGTTTGAAAACCCAACCAAAGAAGCTAATCTCATCTAGTCCAAATAAAACAATAAGCCCACCGTACGAACTCATGTTTTTCATTATTTGGGGCAGGACTCCATAGGCCTTCCTAATTTTCAATGTCTTTTTTTTTTAAAAAAAATACAAGGATCTTACCATTTGAAGGCAATACATCTAAATAATGTTTGACACTAATCGTGATTATAATTATTTAAATCTTAATTCACTGCATTACCAAAAATAAGTAATTTTTATCATACTCAACTGCGGTTTATTGTTTAACATCCTTTTATTCATTTCACCGTAAAGTGTCCTACCAGCTTACTACTAAGGACTTGTTTGGAAGCTGGTTTCAAATCTAGGTTTGGTTTTAAAACCTAAGTTTTGATCCAAAATCTAGATTTTGTCCAAGCACAAAAATTTTTTTGAAAAGCTATTTTTGTTAAAAAACCTCAGTTTGAAACCTATGTTTTCTCTTTCCTACTTTTTTTCTTTATTTATATTTCCTCTTTCATACTTTTTCTTTCTTTCTCTTTCCTCTTTCATACTTTTTCTTTTTTTCTCTTTCCTCCTTCATACTTTTTCTTTCTCCTCTTTCATCCTTTCTACTTTTCATTATTTCTCTTTTCTCTTTCCTATCCACTTTTTTGCCTCGAAATCCGTAAAAGTTAATAACTTCCCAAACATAAATCATTTTTAAAATCTAGGTTTTACCTCGGAATCTGTAAAAGTTATTTTTTAAAAAATTCATTCCTCGAAACCTAAATTTTACCTCAAAATTTATAAAAAATATTCTGAAAAGAATTTTCAAACAGCCTTAAATTATTATTTGCCAACTGCCCAAGTCAAAACCTTCACCAACAATGCTTTTGATCCAATTCAGTGGATAAGTTCATGTACGTACTTGAACGACAATTTAATTCAAATAAAACAATTATCGTAATGCTAAAAACCATTAATATAATTTTTAATCGTATTTTCATTCGCACTCTATCCATTCAATGCATGTCCTTCAATTGGATGGTTATTTTAGAATTGAAATGTGTTGGACCTTTTAATACTCAAGAACCAATATTCTTTAATCATCAAAGAAGTTCAGATTTTACATATGCAATACAGCTGATAGATTATTGGACTTGCATTACATATTAGTCCTGTTTGGTTCAAGGAAACGATAAGAAATGAAAGAGAATGGAATGGAAGGAATGGAAAATTTTTTAGAATGATTTGTTTGGTATATACTGGAATGGAAAATGATTTGATAGGAAAATTTTTGTTTGATTGGGTTAAAATAGTGGTAAAGTAGACAGGAAAATTCTGTCTATATTTAACTATGAGTACATTATATTTAGTATTTTAGGTATAAATATGTCTTTTACATTTTCCTTCACACAATGAAAATTGCCTTCCCACCATTTTTGGAGGGAAAAGATTTCCCCACGCATGAAGGAAAATGACTTATCACGGGAAGGCATTTTCCATGCTTAAATAGCAACAAAAAATTTTGATTTTCTATTTTCAACCCTCCATTCTTTCTGAACCAAACGGACCTTACAACTCATGAAAGATTTCAAATTTTTCAGTAGTTTACTAGTTTATCAGAAAATAGGGAGGGAGGGACGTGGGCCCCAGGTTGTCTAAATATATAATATATTATTATGTGATTTATTTTACTCAATTTATTTTTAAAAGATATTAAAATAAATCTCACTTGAGAAAGAATGGTTTACTATCTCTAAGTTAACGTCAGAATAGCCTGCCCCTCGTTAATCAAAACTGACACACCACAATAGACATTTGATGACAAGATCTCGTCCGTCTATTTCATCATTTCCTTTGATCCACCGCCCATCCTCGCCCTCGGATAAGACAGTGACTACTTGGATGGCATTTCCGTAATTATGAGTTTTAACTACATTGCATTGCTCCCCCTTTCTTCCCATCGCAATATTTACACACTGCTCTCTCATCCATTGCAGAAAACCTCTCCCTCTCCAATTAAGCTCTCTGCTCGATCTCTTGGATTCGTTTTCGAATTCGCTTCTGATCTCTCCGGAGTGTACTCGATTGTAGCGAGTTACATCTCCCATCTGCGAAAATGGTGAGTTTCTTGTCTGATCTGTTCCTTCGCAAAGCTTCTGCATTTCTAACTCCTTAGATCTGGAGCGAGCTGCCTTTGATTTGATGCTCTCTGATTATATTGTTAACTCTTTTGAAATTCAGCCATTTCAGAATTTTAGATCCTTAATTGCTCAGCTAGTTTTTTACTTTTTGTGGTTTGGATTTCGGTGGGATCTAATGTCGACTTGTGCACTGACTTGTGTTTCTCTCTTTGATGTTACGTGCTTTTGCAGCCTCTCAGGCTCGAAATTAAGGTACTGATGCTTACGCTATTCGATTCTAGCTCTATATTTCAGTTTGGCCTCATGTCTGAAAAGATATGATGATGCTACTGTGGTTGGTTGCTGAGAAATGCTTCATTATCTTGTCAACGAGATTTGTTCATTTCGATTTCCCAGTAACCAAGCACAGTGTGGATGTCGATCTTCTTGATTACTGAATCGATGTCTCACTTTGCTACTTCATTGACAGCGAAAGCTTGCACAAAGATCAGAAAGAGTAAAGTCCGTGGATCTGCATCCAGCAGAACCATGGTAATTCTCAATCCTTCGCTGATTATGTCCGAGTTTTTCATATGATGCCAAAGCTGGAACCATCTTTTAATTTTCCCTATTTATTACTAAAATCTATTATTCCCTTCTTATTTTGATTACTTCACATGTGTCGCATCTGTGATGACTTTAGTAATACAAATCATGGAATTGTTAACGGGATTACTGTTGGCATAGGATTGGTAAATTTTACATTGCCAATTATTTTGCTGAATTATGTGATGTTGACATGGCTATTGCAGGATTCTGGCAAGTTTATACTCAGGAACCGTCTGTATTTGGAACTACCAATCCCAGGTATCTGAAAAAAATTTGAGGTTATGTGTATTGTTATAACTTGTAGCTTGTAAGTTTTAGCCAATGGAGAAATGTAATGATTATGGGGGATATATATTACTGCAAACTATTGATTCAACTACTCAAGGTGAATGGCCAAAAAAAAAAAAACTACTCAAGGTGAATGCTTTACCAAAATATTTCACTGTAAGCTCCTTCATATATTTTAACTACAAGTTAAATTTCATGCTTTGATTTCTAAAGAAAAATGGGCTTTATCAAACTTCTGAAACACTTAAATCGTACAAGTGGAATAAATTTTCTTGTATGCTTTGCATTAAGAACGAAACATTGGAATTGTAAAATTCATTATTCATCAGTATAACTAAGTACTATGATTCTGTACGGCTACCCCATGTTTATTTTTACCAGGCCCTGAGGCATGCATGCATACATCTGAACACAAGGTGTGGTTGTGCTACTAGAATGAGCATTTGAGTAAAGTAACTTGTGTGGCAAATATTGTGGGGGACCAATATGTATATATAGTTACTGTATGGTTAGAGCCTGCAAAACTTGTCCTTCAGGAAAACAAAATAGAATGACCATTTTGTGGTGGAGCATGGTTAGAAATTATTGTAGCATTTTGTGTCTGTGTGTATTTTTTCGGGTGAGAAACAATGAGACACTAATGGTAAAAAAAGGAACAGAATGAGAGCTACAGACACCAACTCCAATGCGTACTTGACTATAGGCAGCCATGTGAAAGTTATGTAACCATTAAGTTGAATGAATAGAATGATGTTTGTACTCCATATGTAGCATCTTCAAAATGAAGCAAGTAGCTTCCCGTAACACCATTTGGTTGTCAGTGACACGCAAATGGCAACAGAGGATTTTTTGCGAGATTCCGTGATCTAAAATATTCTGAATGTTTTTAAAATGTAGTTAAGCTGTCATTGCAGCTGAACACTTTGCAAATGGTGTTTTCTTTGGAAGAGTATTACGTTTGGTTTTAGTTCTGTAAACTCTGCATGTTTTTATTTGGTGGTTATGAGGAGTATTCAGTGAGTTTCTAATAGTTTTCCTGCCTGACTTATCATTGCCTCATGGTCTTAATGATCACTTCCCATGCATGCTGCACTTGTTTCTAGATTATATTAAAAGGCTATAATTTCCGATTTTCGAACTCTTATGTTTGTAGTATTCAATTTTTCAAAAGCCTTTTTTGCTTTAAATTAGTCAATGTTAATTTGTATGGAGAGTACTTTAATGCCTTTCATGCTATTCCAGACCATGGCCAAGTCTTTTGAGGTTACTGAATTACCAGGTACGTGATCCTTTTAAGTGTCTCTCCCTCTCTTCATTTTTTGATCTTTATCTCTGTCAATTTTTTGAAAGTGTATCTTTTCATTCTATTTTTCTAACTTAAAAGGCCACTATGGAGCTTATGTATAGCATGCTTTTGCAGTTAGGTCAGCCAAGTTTGTTGCACGCAAACAATGGGTGGTTGCTGGAGCAGATGATATGTTCATTCGTATATATAATTACAACACAATGGACAAAGTTAAAGTTTTTGAGGCGCATACAGATTACATTAGGTGTGTGGCAGTTCATCCTACCCTTCCTTATGTACTGTCATCATCTGATGATATGCTTATAAAGCTTTGGGATTGGGAGAAGGGCTGGATTTGTACTCAGATATTTGAGGGGCACTCTCATTATGTGATGCAAGTTACATTTAATCCTAAAGACACCAACACCTTTGCCAGTGCATCTCTTGATCGTACCATAAAGGTATAATGAGTTCATATCACTGGTTGTTTGCCTCTTTTCCCCCCGTTTAATTCTATCATGCCCTGTATAATATGTAATTCTACTGTTGTCTTCTCTTTCCAGGTTTGGAATCTTGGCTCTCCTGATCCCAATTTCACATTGGATGCCCATCAGAAAGGGGTGAACTGTGTTGATTACTTCACAGGTGGTGACAAGCCTTATCTAATTACCGGTTCTGATGATCACACTGCCAAGGTTTGCTTTCAATCTTGATATCTCTTACTTTTCCCTCTCTCTTTCCTTTTTTTTCATTTGTCAATTTGTGTGTTTAAATTGAATTATTACATTATAAAACCCATGAAACAGGTGTGGGACTATCAGGCCAAAAGTTGTGTTCAGACTCTAGAAGGTCACACACACAATGTATCTGCTGTTTGCTTTCACCCTGAACTTCCTATAATCATTACTGGTTCTGAGGATGGAACAGTACGGATATGGCACTCAACGACTTATAGGTAATATTTGCCAGACATGGGAGTTGTGTGCCCCTGGGCCCTCTTCTCAGTTTTCGTATGTGGGCTACCTTTTTCTGAGGTTGGATGCATTTTTTTTCCTTCGTTGGTTTTAAACTACCATTATATTCCGAATCGAGATTGGAAAGACTGACTTCTGTTGAATTTGAGAATGGCTGATTTTTATTGTTTGTTACTTCTTCCCAATATTTTAAAAGCTTAAACCAGTTAGACTGTCAGATCAGTTCACAGTTTATGCCAGTCAGAACTGTTGATTTCTTAAATATATATATATATATATGTATTTCACATAAAAATATATAAATTAAATATAATTCACTTTATGAGATAATTATGATGTATCTGTAAAGCATGAATTTGTAATATATTTATTGTATCACTTGTTTGGACATATTTTACTTCAAGAGTAACAATTGAAGATGCCAATATAGTTTTCCAGTATGCAAAGCATTTGTGGGGAATGAGGCCCAAACTCTACGACATGCAAAATATTTTATTTTAAGGTGATGATGTGGTGGTTTTCAAGAACTCATTTGTCACCAGTTCCTGAAAAAACTTGGCTGGTTTAAATGTTTTAGGCCTGTCTGAAACAGTCCAACAGGCAGAATGGGTTTTTGTTTACCAGACTTAATGCTTGGCTGTTTGCCCGTTTGACCAATGCAATCCAGGTTTCATAATAATGATTCATTTTTTCCCCTTATCATATCGACTTAATATACCTTGCAGGCTTGAGAACACATTGAACTATGGTCTTGAAAGAGTTTGGGCTATTGGATACATGAAAGGTTCACGCCGGTGAGTTTTTGTTAAATTTTCATCTAGTTTTGTGAAGCTTGCTTAGTTAGTGCCCATAGGATAAAACTTTTCTGTTGCAAGGCAAAGAATTTTAGCAGGTGAAAAAATACGCACACAAAAAACAGGCTGTTTTATCTATTATCATTAGTCAAAACTAAAAACCTTTTCCATGTATCATGATACACATTAAAAGGAAAATCCTTGTGTTTTTTCATGAAAAGTTTGTTGAAACAAGCACTTGTTCCGCTTGGTAGTTTGAAGAACGAAATCTGCATGTTTGGTTACTGATTAGAAAAATTCTTTATATCCTCCCAAGGCGTGATGTCAGCTTGTTTGCTTCAGTTTCACCTTAAATGAAGCTTTAAATGGAGAAATTGATTTAGTGAAGCTGTAAAGTTATTTGTTTTATTCCACCCCCGTCATACAACACCAAAACTTCTTTCTCTGCAGGGTTGTCATTGGCTATGATGAAGGAACTATCATGGTCAAACTTGGTCGAGAAGAACCTGTAGCCAGCATGGATAACAGTGGGAAAATTATTTGGGCTAAGCATAATGAAATTCAGACAGTCAATATAAAGAGTGTAGGAGCAGATGTGGAGGTTTGGCCTCATTTATATCCTTATTTTGTTGTCTAATATGTGAGCAAGAAGTGGAAAATTCTTTTTTAAGGGACATACAACTATAATTACTTTGTTTCTTAGGTGGCTGATGGAGATAGGTTGCCTTTGGCTGTCAAGGAGCTGGGCACCTGTGATCTCTACCCACAGGTGAGTTGGCATCATTTTGCTTTATAATTCACGCTTTTAAATTTGTGAACACCCCCCCCAACAAAAAAAAAGTTCTGCTGACTTTGCAAACCTTGATGAACCACGTACATCATTTAGTTAGTTTTTTTTTCCATATCCTCACCGTATCTTTCTTGACATTATCTAGCTATGTAAATTAAGATTGTTAACCTTTCTTGTGTGCTATTCAATCTAGTTCAAATAATAGTGTTTCCTTCGGATTCAAGTAGGTATATAATCCCTGAACAGTTATTTACTACTGTACTTTCAGTTTTTAAAGCACAACCCAAACGGCAGATTTGTTGTTGTGTGTGGAGATGGTGAGTATATCATATACACTGCATTGGCATGGAGAAATAGGTCATTTGGCTCAGCACTGGAGTTTGTTTGGTCTTCGGATGGAGAATATGCTGTCAGAGAAAGTACATCAAGGATTAAAATTTTTAG
>JANTPZ010099697.1:0-13564 GCA_025593235.1 Vachellia pachyceras
AGTTTGCTGGTGGTGTTGGAGGAGAAAGGGAGGAGGCAGTAGGAGAACTTGTGGCTGATTTGATCGCCGAGTTGGGAGATGAGAGAGAGAGGACCACCGCCTAGACCGGCGATTCCTGTGTTGTCTTCGAAATGGTTGTCATGTCCACATCCGATCACAGTTGAAGGAGACGAAATAGCATTGATGCCGAAGTTGATTGTGTCTGTGGCTAAGTCTCCTGCTGTGAATGATTGGTCTCCATATTTATAGAAGTACCTGTCCATAATTAGTCATTAGATTGTATGCACAGTAGTTTAGAAAAGATAACGGATCATTAATTAAAACACGTCCCCCTAATTATTTTTATTTCATCATTCAAATAATTTGTAGCTGGAAAATACCTAAGTCAAGTTTTTGAATGTGTGCTTAAAATACTGTATCTGTTTGGGAACGCGATAGAAAAATATTTTTATGCAAGTCGAGGTAAATATGTGAAGGAAATTATCTCGTTTTATGAAAAAACACTATTGAACGTACGTTTGACTTTTCCTAATATTTTAACAAACATGTCCACTATCATTTAAATAACCACAAGTGCAAAAAATAAGATACATAACAAGCTGTGACCAGAGAACTTAATATAATAAAATTAACATGTGTCCATTTGGATAATTGCTAGGAGAATGATTTTTATAATGTATTTTAGAAAATGATTTTTGCCTAGAATGCATTTTGAAAAATGAAAATTTGTTTAGATGAACCTTGGAAAATGATAAGTGATTTAAAAGAAAATGAAATTTATTGAATAATATATACATATATATTTTTATTTTATATTGTGATAAAATTAGGGAAAAATAACATGATAAAACTAGTTAGAATGTCTCAGGTCACAACTTAATAAATTTATATCACGGTTTGGAGTGTTCTAGATTGTAACTTGGAATTTTCACATCTACATCGTAACTTAGAATATCTCATGTTGCAATTTGTTAAAGTCACAATCTAATACATTTTAGATAAAGTTAACTTTTTTTTCTCAGAATGCATTTTGCTTGTAGCCTCTCTCAAACATCACTATGGCTTGGATAATCTAACCATAACAAATGAAATGCAAATTTAGAGCCTAATTAAAGTGTTATCTCATCATCTTGAATAATCAATATCCATATTATAGTTTATACAAGCATGCATTTCACCTACTTCTATGGCTTCTGTCGTATTCATGTAATCTAATCCAGTTCGTTTCTACAATTTGTTAGTAGGTACCTGCACTGATTTGAATCTCCACAGGATTGTCTGGGCAAGGAGCCACAAGGTGGGGAGTCACAAGGCAGCACATTAAAGGTGGAAGATTTTGCAGGATCAAACGCATTCTGAGGATCACAACCTCCACAAGGCAAGCAAGGTACCCAAACGAGGTCGCTTCCTGTGTCTGCAGCTGCATGAAGCTCCACCAATGGCGTCCCCATGAGCATCTTCATCAGATAATCTCCTCCGTTCGGAGTTATCACAGTTCCGCCACCTCCGCCCTGAAAGTGTTTGATTCGAGAAGCGGACCTCCTCGCTGCTTTCATTATGATCTCTGTGTGTGACAGAGAAGAGTTGTAAAATGGCGAGAAAGCTGAGTCTCGATGAATAAGGTCGACCCTGAAGCTCCTGATTAGGGTTTTATCATCATGACAAGCTTTAGAAGAAGAAGATAGAGCAGAGAGAGAAAATAGCAGTGCAAGGAACTGCGCAATAAAATTCATCACGTTGAAAGAGCTACGAGGGAGAATGGGAATTCAAATTATATATATGGAATTTAGATGATCAGTATGAAGGTGCATCAATTTATAGAAGAAGATGATTTTCCATTGCTTCGAGTTGTTTTAACTTCGCAAACCATATATATATATATATATATATAGGTAATAGCTTGTGAAGTTGAATTAAATAGAAAAGAGTTAAAGGAATATTTATCGATCTGGTTCTTCAAAGCTTCTTGAAACAAGCTTGTGTACCCCCTCAATTTGCATTTGCATGGACTCTTTGATTCAACAAGGTATTGCTTACAACAGTGAAATACCTACAACGAGGCCTATTAACCATGCCAAGATTCTTTTTTGAATTTAATTGGAAAAAAACAGAAAAAGATTCTATTATGAAATGTGAAAGGCAAGTAATGGACAATGAAATAAAAAATAATTTTCTTCAGCTTTTTACTTCTTCCTTGATCTACACATGAGCTTAAGTTTGATTTTGCTTTGCTTTGTTTTTTTTTCCCAATTTAAGATCTAGTTAATTATTTGGTGAGCATATCTCATTAAGATGATCTCTTGAACGTTAAGAAACTAGTTAAGTAATCATAATTAGCTAGATAAAGTAATTCACCACAAGGATGTGAAATAATCATCAGATTGAAGGCTTTCTTGAAAATCCTGAGCTTGTTCCTGCGGTTTTTTTAATCCAAAACATGTGTGTGTTTATATATAAATATATATTGGCCAGGATAGACTTTTTTTTTTTTTTATGTGTGTGAATATAATATGCGCGCGCTCGCGCGTTGTATTGTGTGTTTTTTTAATCTTATTATGGTTTTTGGAATTTTGTAAGTTGAAGGAAAAATTTTGTTGATTCGGTTGAAAGGTTTGCGGTTCAGACAATAGTAGCGCTGCAGGGGCTTGTTCTATTACGATCGATGTCGTTACTGAGATTCTGGTCAGGTTCAATCGCATTTCAGAAACCCCGAACAAGATTTTCGTGTGGATTCTTCGATTCTTCTCAAAGATACGCTTCACGAAAGAAGAGCTCCAGGAATTTCTGTTCTTGCCAGAAGCCGAATCAGCAAAATGGAGCACATTTCCAATCTTCTTCGCTTCCCAGACATTTCCCCCTTTCTGGTTCGCACATATCCATCAATCTCATGGGTCAGACTGATTTCTCTTACATGATTATTGACCCTGATGGGTGCGTGTTATTTTCTGCAAATGCTTCTTTTTCAGGAATGGAGGATGCTTTGATGGGTTATCTCTTCGGCAAGAAGAGGGCAACGGACGTTGCTCACATGTACGCACTCAATGACTTTTTACCTATCTCCTGTTGCTATCTTATGTAGTTATTTTTTTTTCCAAATTCCTGCCTATATTGCTTTGAAGTGTAGTTTTGAGTTTTATGCCTAGATTTTGAAGTATCTCCCTGTTTTCATAACCCTTTGGTTTAACAAGCTGGTGTCGAACACAGTTCGCACACTTTGAAGTCTAGTTGGTCCACTGCTACCAAGCACTCGGGTTTTGAAGTATCAATTTTGACTAGCTAGTTAGTACTCAAGGGATTAATCATGAGACTTACACCTGAATGAGTAATGACCAATTGTTCTCTACCTAATTGCTATTCTGTTGCCTGAATGATTCTCTTATTTTTGGTTACATAGCATGTCCATGACATGGTAGAAGCAAACAAAGGGAATAGGGTAGATATTGAGCTACGATACATCAGAGTTCACTTGGTTTTAGTAGGCTATCAACTCATTGCTTAACAACCTTTATATATAGAATGAAGACTGAACAATCAAATTGGGGTTAACAGCCATATCTTAAGCGTTATGGTAAAGTTCTGTTTAATGCATCATGAAGGGCTTGTGTTTTATACATCAGTCCAACAAAGCATTCTAGTAAAGTTTTCATCTGTATTGATGGTAGCCCTTCAACATATATTCTTTTTTAACTTTTACCTGTTATTTTTACGTACGCTTTTGTTATTCATTCCATATTTTCAACATGCATTTGTTATGGATTGGTTTGGCCTTGATACTATATAAGTTTTGTTACCACCAGGGTATGGAGGCATGTTGTCCAGAAGGGAGATACAGTTGTTGATGCCACTTGTGGTAATGGTCATGACACCTTAGCAATGCTCAGACTGGCTGCTGATGATTCAAATAAGGGTTTTGTTTATGCGTTGGACATTCAGAAAGAGGCTTTGGATATGACTTCGTCCTTGCTTGACAATGCCCTTAATCCGACTGAGGTAAGGACTAAAGTTGAGTATAGAGTTTCCTCTCTAAATTAGTATAGATTGACTTATTTGGCTGTTCATATACTTTTTGTCTGTAATAAACCTTGAGCAGAGCCTTATAATTTCGGCATTAATAAAAACAAACTATGAATTTTGGTGTCACCCTTTCCCGCCACCAATAACTGAAAAATAATTGCAGAAACAACTCGTCAAGCTCTTCAACATCTGCCATAGTAAAATGGGGGAAGTTATTCAAAGCCCTGCCTCTGTTAGGTACTCTCTTCCCTTGAGTTTCTTCATGCCCTTATCTCTCTTTCCTATCAATTGGTTTTTGATATTGACAATTCAGCAATAAAACTCTGGACAACTTATTTGGTTTATTCGTAACTCTGACCCGGGAACGACTGAAACAATGAACTGGAATCCTAATATTGTTTCCACATTTGTGTATATTAGGTTATGGATTAATACTCGTACACTTATCATGAGATGGCATTATTCAAGTTTTTGTACATATTCAAGGTTTAAGCACCATCTTATATGCTGGGTATTTTAGGCTTATTGCTTTCAACTTAGGTTATCTTCCTGGAGGTGACAAAGAGATAATAACAAGATCGGAGACAACATTACAAGCACTGGAAGCTGCTGAGAGAATTTTAATGCCAGGAGGTCTTATCAGTTTAGTGGTTTACGTGGGGCACCCTGGAGGATGGTGATATTCCCATACTTACTAGCCTTTATTAATAATATTAAATTGCTTTCATTATCATTATATATGAATGCTCACAACATCATGGCCTCAGTAAAGTCTTGAGTTCATCAGTCAGTTTGATTAAAGACCGTTGAAAAGTTTCTAGTGTTTTGAAAGTCTAATGCTTTATTTTCTCCATGCACAGGGAAGAGTTGGAAAGTATTGAAGCCTTTGCTGCTAGATTGTCTCCTGAGGATTGGATCTGCTGTAAGCTCCAGATGCTAAACCGACCATCAGCTCCAATACCCATTTTCTTAGTCAAAAGATAATGCAATTGACTGTTCTACTAACCAGCGTTGTTCTTTGTTGGAGGGGGTTTTGATCGCTTAAACACTAGATTTCGAGTTTAAGTTCATGTGAACGTAGGAAAAAGTCTTTAAGAAAGTTACTCCTTCATTTAGGTTTGGCAATGGATCAAATCTGAGATGTGTCCTGTTCTGATTTCTTGATTGAAAGAATATTAATTTTTTGTTTGAGCTTCTTTGGAGAGGATTGATTTCATGTACAATTGGAAATGAGTATAATGAAGCCTTCATTTGATTATCTCAACTGTGAATTCAATGGAAACCATCATTTCTCTCGAGTTAATACTGAACCTGACATGATTCTTATTTGATCATGAAAGGAACACTTGCGAATGTATTCATCGCACTAAATATGCAAACTAATAGCTAAATGATGAGTGTTCAGAACTGTACAAATGGATTTATGTAGAAAGTGAGTCTTGTTATTGGCCAAAAAAAAAAAAAGAAAGAAAGAAAGAAAGTGAGTCTTGTTAGTACTTGTTGACGTCAAGTTTACATGGTTACATTTAAAAACAGCTTCAAAGTGTTCTTCAACAGGAATAGCTTTGATCTTCATTTTTTTTTTGGGAAAATTAATTTTCTGATTCCTCAACTTTTGATCCGGTTGTAACTTAATCTATGAATTTTAACTCGGTATAACCCAGTCTCTGAACTGTTGACTCGGTTGTAATTCAGTCCGTGAACTTTGACTTACTGCAACTCGATCTTTATGATTTTAACCATTTTATAATTTAATTCCTATATTTTAAAAAATAAATCATATATAATAAAGGGTCAAGAATTAAATTACAAATTGGTTAAAACTATAATGATTGAGTTACAACGAGTCAAAATTCAGGGACTGAGTTACAATCGATTGAATAGTTCATGGACTGAGTTTCACCGAATTAAAATTTGAAGATAAATCTACAATCAAATCAAAAGTTAAGGGATTAAAAAAAATTAAATTTTCTCTGTTTTTTTAGATGGACTTATATGTATATTATATTATTAAAACGGAAACGGGCGATCGCGATGGGACTCGAACCCACAATCTCCCGCTCCGGAGGCGAGCGCCTTATCCATTAGGCCACGCGATCAGGTGCTTCCAAAACTAATTGGTGAGAAAGATGAGTCTAGACTCTAGACGCAGGCCACACTACTGCCATTCTGCCAAAAACAATTACATGCAGTGTACTAAGAGATTGTTTGCATCACTTTTTAAAATTTAGATTTTGTTCAAATATAAAAATTTTTTTAAAAAGTTATTTTGGTTATAAAATCTCAGTTTGAAACCTAAATTTTTTCTTTTTTACTTTTTCCTCTTTCCTACTTTTTCTTTCTTTTACTTTCCTCTTTCCTACTTTTTCTTTTTTCTCTTTCCTCTTTCCTACCTACTTTTTACCTCGAAATCCGTAAAATATAATAATTTCCCAAACATAAATCACTTTTCAAAACATAGGTTTTGCCTCGAAATTTCCAAAATCTATTCTCTAAAACCTAAATTTGACCTCGAAATCTGTAAAAATTATTATGAAAATGAAATCCAAATAAACCCTAAATGATGGAATTTCATCCTGCTGGATTTAAGCATTAGCTCATTAAATTGTGGAGGATTAATCCTTCCGCTTGACCCCATTATGGTTGGTCACAATAATTTTTTTTTCTTACATTTAGACTTGTATCCTCAATATTTTTCTAGGTATGCTGAATATTTTAAATATTTTAAGATTTACCTATCATCGTAAAATATTCTTTCAAACACATTTAGTATCTAAAAAATGTATCATGGTTTAATTTTTCTGTTAAAGTATTTTTTTTTATTTGTTAATGTTAACCATGTTTAAAAAAATACTCTAGAATGCCAAATGATGCTGAAAATATTTGAAGAGTTAATTGAGATGTTAAAATTGCTCTTAACAAATATTTTAAGGATAGAATTGTATCACAGATTACTTTAACTACTTTATGATAATATAAATTATACATCAAGAAAAACACCTGAAAATAAAATTTAATTAGGTGGTTGATTAACCTTAACCCGAAATTAAAAAGAATACAAGTTTATTTAAAGGGGAATTGAAACACTACTTATGGGTAAATCAATAAACTTTGTGTATTGAATATGCTAAATATTCTTATCATTTTCATTTATATCTTTATTAAGGGAACAAGGATTCTGAAGTGTTTGATTTTATTATATTCATTGAATCTTAAAAAAATTAGTTGATTTTTTATTATATAATCAGAATCTGGATTACAAACTTTTATCCTCAAACTTGTTAATTAGTTGAGTTAGATTTAGATTTTTAAAACAAATTATTACATATATTAGACAAGCACATGCCTATTGTAATTATTAATAATAGATTAGGAAGACAAATAGACAAGACTTTACTTCTTTAAGCAAACCATAAACAATATTAAAATGTTAATTAAGTTTGAATTATAATATTGTAACCAATAACTACCAACGATTTTTTTTAAGCCAAGACCAACAACAATATAATTGAGTCAAGTGGCAAGTTGAAGGACAACAAATGTTGACTTAAAAGTCAATAAATTTAAATTATAGGTAAATTTATTAATTTATTGAAACATATCTTCACTTTAATAAAATGGTGGCATGATGACCACAGATATTTTTGGTTGCTTAGCTTTTTGTAAAGTTTTTAAAGCAGTAATAAAATTTGATCCAAGAAGACAAGAAAAAGATCATTCTTAACGATAAAAACATCCATTATTAACTATTATTTTCTAAAGGGAGCAATTTATTTATGAATTTGAAAAATAACATTCAACAATATATTTTTCTTAAAGCCTCTCAATTATTATATATATTAATCCCGCCTTCACGGTAAGAGCTAGTATTGAATATTTTTGAGAGATTGATGAAGCTAATTAATTTATATATTTATCATTTTTCTTTAAACTAATTTGTCTAATTGATAGACTATATATAATCTAAAGATGATACATATAAACATGTCAGAACATATGTTATAATTAGGAAAAATTGTATTAGAGGTACCTATAGCTTTCTCAAATTTTTTATTTGGTACCTATATGTGTTTTTCCTCTTAATTAAACATTTAATTTTGTTTTGTTAATACTGTTAACTCTTACACATGATCTAACATTGCTAGCTGATTAAAGTTATTGGGTTAATTGTATTAAGAAAGTAAAATTGAGATATTTAATTAAAAGAAAAATACACACATGTATCATAATCAAAATTGAGAAAAAGTATATGTATCTTTAATATGGTTTTTCTTTATAATTAGGTAATTTATATATCATTTTTAAACTCTTCCAAAAAAAATCAAATAACTCTTACATTAAATAACAGATATAATATGTACTTTAAAAACTTAAAAATAACAATAATAGAAGCATGTGATCAGGTTTGAACTTAAACATAATTGCAAAAGGCCGACAAAAAGTTTGTCCAGTTGGTTGACTTATAATTTATAAGATTGAGTTCAAATCCTGTATTTATATGATTAGTTAATTGGTAATCTATAAGCATATCTATAATCGCTCTTTAAATCCATATATATAATATATATATATAAGAAAACTCTTACTCAGACATTCTATTTAAAAGCAAGAAAACCATTCTTAATTAGCATTTTTGATTCCTCAAATTGATACCACAGTTATGTTTTCTTTGGGAAGATCGAATGCTGTCGTATGTTTGTATGGTCTTAATCAATTACTTGGTGAGAAAGTTAATGAGATTTAGGTCCTCTCCGATCAACGACCTGTGCGTTATTTTCTCTTATCTGAAATATCATTCGTTGATCTCATCTTACGGTCAGAAAAAACCAACTTTATTCATATGTTATAAATATAATAAGATTTCATTCGTTGGATTAACTAACTTTTGTGAACTCGTGAAACAAGCAACGAACCAGATTTTGAACACTAGAGTTGCAGTGTAGTCTGTAATGAGAGAGGATGTATTTCTCCAAGTCACTGATTCAGTTATAGTTAAGAGCACAATTAAAATTAAAAGTGAGTTTATAATTAACCTAAAATGTTTTAATTTTATTTTTATTTTTAAAAGCACAAGTTCCGTAACTGCCTGCAACTTCCCCTGAAATATCTGAACCCACAAAGCAGCAACTAGGCAGTGACGATAATGTCAGTTATTCTCGTTTCCTTTATTTTTCTTCTCTCTTCTGTCTATCTTTAACTCTCTCCCTCTCTCTCAACTCACTCTCACTCAACACACTCTCTCACTTACACCTCAAACTAACTTCCTCAGCTTCTTCTTCCACTCTCCAAGGTATCCTCGCTCTCTCTCTCTAACTCAGACATTATCTCTTCCTGTTACTGCATCTTTCTGTATCTTGTCTCACACACACACACGCTGAATCAGCTTCTGCTTCTTTCCTAGTTTTTTATCACTTAAACACAAGGTACGAGATAAAACCGTGTTTGAAGTACAATACCTGATAAAATAGTACTTGAACAGCCTTGCTGTACTAATGTCGTTTTCTAATAATATCATATGTTATGGTTACTTTCTCTGCAGTTTCATCACACACACACACACGGATATATATATCGGCAACTTTCTCCGCTAACCTTAACATATGCTAGCTTCTTGTTTTTTTTTGTCTGCTGCAGCAAATGGCAATGCCTCTAAGCACTAGCTACTTCAACTGGGAAACCTCTCCTTTTCCAGCCATGAACGATCCAGAAATGAGCAGCATTTACTGTTCCTTCTTCCCTGAAGAGCCACCTCCACCACCACCATTACCAGATTATTCAGATCATGAAACCTTCTTCTTCCTTAATAACAATAATAATCCAAACAGTACTATACTGTTCGATTATTGTTACTCCTTCCCAGAATTAACCTATCCTCCTCCTCCTCCTCCTCCTCCTCCTCCTCAATATCATCAAACACCTTCACTAACACTCTCTAACTATGATGATCAGGCCGTTCATTATCCTTACCCTAATAAACGTCAGAAGCTAAGCTTTGAAGATAACTATTATCAGTTACCTTCATATCATAATGATAATTATTTATGCTATGATGGGTATGGAGATAATAATTATCATTACTACTCTTCTTCCTTGGTGCCTGAGTTTGATGATATTATTGGAGTTCCACTTCCACCACTGCAGCTTCCTTTGGTGGCGCCGCCGGCGGGTGATTATAGTGAGAAGAAATATTGGTGTGGGGCTGATGGGGATGTGAAGAAGGAGGCGTCGGAGGTGGCGAGGACGGTGTCGGCTCAGAGCGTGGCAGCGAGAGAGAGGAGGAAAAAGATAGCAGAGAAGACACAGGAGCTTGGGAAGATGGTTCCTGGTGGGTGTAAGATGAACACAGCTGAGATGCTTCTTGCAGCTTCCAAGTATGTTAAGTACTTGCAGGCTCAAGTTTCAATGCTTCAGCTTATGAACAACACATCCGTGGTATGTATAATAATATATATATATATATATAATATCATCTCTCTTACTTCCTGTTATAAATCTGTTAAAATTCGTTGTTCCTTTAGATTTCTGAATGTTGTAGATTAATTTAACACTAAGGGACCTTTACAACACACTTCTATTACACATAATGATAATGCAAACTAACCTATAAACAATTTATTAATGGGCTGCTTTGTTGGAATGTTTCTAGTATGTGAAAATTAATTGCTGTAAGGAAACTGCTGTGTCATCAATTGATCAGTAGTTCTAGCTTGTTATTAATATTGTAGACGATTAATTGTGTCATTTATGATATAATAGTTACTAATTACTTGAGAGATTTTGTTTTTCTTTACTTACGAATCTGGTTTTTGGGCTTTTGTTTCCAAGTGTGTGTGTGACCAATGGTTTTTTTTCTCTCTCACAATTTTTCTGTTTTTCAATGCTTATCTGCTTCAATTCACAGGTTTGCTATGTTTTGCCTATTTTATTTCTTTTTTCTTTATGCTTTTTCAGAAATAAATAGAAATTGTTTAGAAAACATTAGAATACAGCTATATATATATAGAAACTTGTGTGTATATGTATGCAATAGTTTTTTATATGAAAATGTTATTATAATTGTTGTTATTATTATTATAATATAAAAGAGTTAAGGGGAGAGAAATATAAGGAGGGGCAGTTACGTGGATGTAAAGACTTGGTCAGCATAAGCGAGTCTTTAGGAACAAGAATTCTTATTTTTCCCCTTTTATTTTCTTTTTTGAAAAATGTTTGTTAACCGAATAATTCAGCGAGGATGAAATAATTCAATGGTTAATTCGACCAAATGAATTTTTTAGTTTTCTTACCAATTAATTCTATACGATTATTTGCAAAAAAAAAAAAACTGCTTTGTATATTACAATTTTATCCATATGTTTGATTAAAAAAAGTTTACAAAAGATGTTTTAATTTCAATATTTCCTCAGTATTTGAAGCCCTTCACCCTTTGTACTTACCATTTTTCTTCTTAAATTAATCACGCCAGCTATGCTTTTTCATGAATTAATGTGTGCATATCCATTTTTGACAGATTTCTTTTATTTAGGGACAAAAAAAGGCCCAAAAAAAATCTATCATTGTATACTACTTCTTATAGTCGCATAAGCTCATCCCATACTTTCGCTGAAAACAAATGAAAAAGGTTGGAACTTTATTCCACCAATGATTAATATATATATATATATATATATATAGCCAATGCTTTCGAATTTGAATTGTGTGTGTCAATCCATTTTTCATCACATTCTTACATTAATTTGCAGGAAGATAAAGCTTCAACTTTGAGTGATAACCAAGATGAGCAGTTAAGAGAGATGCTTGGCAGTGCCAGTGTTGAAGAGAAGCTCTACTTGCAGGAAAAGTGCTTAGTCCCACAACAGTTGGTCACCACACTCATAAATCATTCTGATATCCAAACTAAACCTTCCATTCTCAAAGATCTTAATCAGCTCATCACTGTCACAGACACTGAGAAGAAGAAACAGCTCCAATAATCGAATCTTGTTTTGCTTTGCTTTCATGTAATTAATGTCTTAGCTGTTGTTGTTCTCATCATCATCATTTTGTTTCTTTTTAGTTTAGTGTAATCCGAGGATATTTTCCTTCTTTTTTAGGCTCAGAATTAGCTTTGCATTACAATTAAATAGGAAAAAAAAAAGAAACTATTGTCTTTTTTCTTTTAACCCTTAGAGTTCTTACGATCATCACTTTTCCACCTGTCTCACCGACAACATTAAACTTCTCAAGCAATTTCTATCAGTATCTCATGAACAATACATTCAGATAATTTTTATAAATCACATAACTAGCTTCAGTAACAACTTTTATCAATGTTCAATGACATTAGTTTATTTAATCATTGAGGATAAAAAGGGAAGAAGCAAAGAAACTAACAAAAAAAAAATGGCGATGCGGCTTAAGAAGTTTCAACTGGTGTATCAGATTGTGCTCCCCATTCAGTCCAAGATCCATCATAGACTGCAACATCAGACTTTCCAAGACGATGCAGACCCTGAAAAAACAGGTCGGAATAACCAATACAAGGCGTCAGAGGCTTTATCCTTTACCAAGTTCTTTATACTAACGGATCCATAAGATTTATATATCTCTAACACACTTGTATGTCTCCATATTGAAGCTTGTCATTTTTAGATGGTAAGTATATTTTCCTGCTCAGCTGAACACTGGAATCCTAGGTAAAGGCTCTAGTGTATCGTTGGGTAGCATTTTGATAAAAGTGAAAAGCTTCTGGTTTTTGTAAAACCGCGCTCTGAGGCAGTACAACGCCATCACAAACATGATAGCAGTGGTTTGAGCTACAACTATGTGTATATATATAATCTGTTTCTTTGATAAGCCTGTTCAACATCAAAAGCTTAACCAGGTTGTGACCCAGTGTGCCAGACCAAACTAAGGAGGGCAGAATCGAATACGGGACACAAGCATTTTAGCAACAGAAGCACAAATATGGTAAATGACCGTTCAGGCAGGTGGAAACGGGTGGAAGCAAGGATAATAGCAATGGCATTGCAAAATGATTTTTGTTTCCCCTTCTACTCAGTCAAGAAGATAGGTTTAATTTTAGTGACCCATCAAGAAGTAACTTCAGACAATTTGCTTTACCCTTCATTCCTGAGAGCAAGAAAATCCCAATTTTCTGTGTGTGAGAGAGAGAGAGAGGGAGGGGGGAGTTACCAGTGCAAGAATGCAAGCAGTTACTCCGGTGCCGCAAGAAGCCACAACTGGGCTTTCCAAAGAGATTCCTGCATATGAATAAGGATGTCACGTAACTATATCAAACATCTCAGCAGGTATCATAAGTTTCAAGAACAACAAAGTTGATAACAGTATAGAGATATCTGCCACAACGGGCTTCGGATGGACCTTCTTCATCAAATCGCTTCTTGAGCTGATCTGGTGGTAACAATGTTTGTGAAGCATCCAACACCTGCAGATGAAGACAAGCATCATTGATAAAATAGTATGGCAATTATTTTCTTCATTGCATTCTTGTGTTTGGATCTATGCAATTTAATAAGAATTTCATAAAAAGTGAGCACCGCAATAATAA
>JANTPZ010099700.1:0-11865 GCA_025593235.1 Vachellia pachyceras
CAATTTAACGGAATCGCTTACTTGTTAACATTTAAAACCATCATAATATACTCTTAATAGCTATTAAAGTAATTTGGATTTCTCCAAAAATCTCCGATATAATGTGCCCAGTCTGTGTTTAATCTACGCACAAAAGGGTAGGGGAAATAGTCGGATTTTTCTTCAGTGACCCTTTGTCGTATGTAAACATACTCCTGCTCTTAGCTCATTTACTAATTACTAATCCAAAATTACATTATTGTATATTCACTTGGATAGCCACAATTCCAAGTCATGTGGGACTCTTCCTTTGACACACCCACACACAATATTTACAACAATCCCCCACATGTGTCAAAGAAAGTACCTTTAGCTGAGTTACTCACATGAGTATAATCATTGTATCTGGTGGTTCTTAGAACTATGAACCAGATCTAGACTAATAACACATGGTACACAAAGATGTTAGTGAAGCCCGCTTCTATGAACTAACAAATCTTGCTGTATACCAGAGGCATCAAGAGTCAGGCTGTACCCCACATTTCCGCTGTTAACGGAGTTTTTGCGCGTTAAGACGGCCATGTGTGTGCCTGGTGCATAACGGATGCTCTAGAGATTTTGCCACTATCTCATAGGAGCGGTCCCACTCTACATTCGTAGAGGTGATTTCATGAAATGTACCTGCAATGAGCACACCATCCCGTAGGATTATGAAATCATTAAGAGCTTCTGCTCAACCTCACCAAAATGCATTCTAGCACTTTCTCATGCCATAGGAAGGGACCATATATTTATTTTAGTGCTAGTAGAACTGACAAACGATTTGTTCTTACCCATTGAACCTCCTTCATGGGATTACCAATCACAGAGGTTGGGTTGCCATCATTGTCAATTTCAAGTTAGCTTTAGTCCCATTCCCCTCGACCAATTCAATATTTATTTCATCCCAGGAGGTTTTATTAATGGATCCACTAGGTCAACTTTTGACCTCACAATATTGATTGAGATATCTCCGTATATTTTAAGTTAGCTTATTCACATAGTATCTCAATCAATATTTACATGAACCATTGTTCTTTTTACCATGGCTATTGTCATTTGATAATTGCACCTCATTGACATAAATTGTCAGATTCACACCAAAATTTTACCAATAAGTTTTCAACAACTTAGGCATCAAATATCAGTCAATTTCAGAGTAATAAACTCTTATTCAGATAATAAGTATTTCAACCACTATTAAAGGTGAATAATCATAGTGGATTTTCTCATATAAAATTGAATTTCAGTTGACATCCATGTATCTCAATTCAACGGGAATCCACTATTAATTATATCAACATTTATTGTATCCCTCAAATATTTTATTTTTCATGTAGGATGCATATTTATATATATGCACAATCACCATATAGCATAAGCTATATCACAAGTATTAATATTTGTTAATGCAACAAATTCTTTAAATTTGTGCATACATAGGTTGAGCTGCAAAAGTCACTTCAAATAATGTGTTAACATCACAAGAATTATTTACACAATAGTTCTTAAAACCAAACCAAACTTTAGCAACGTTTCTCAATATCATATATCATTTACATCTCTATTCCTTTATGATTTCAACATCCAAAATCACATTTGATTCATCCATGCTTCCAAATTAAATTTGAAGCAACAAAGCATTATAACTTATGTGTCATTCACATTAAAAATCAATATCATGATACTCATGCATATTTATACCAAAATAAATATACATCCACAAATCATGGAAATTGGAACACATTTATCTCTAAATAAATGATAATTTTCATACTCATATATTGCTTGTTTCAAGCAACATAAAAATTTAATAATTCATAAAACTTGCTCTCAGAAGCAAAAAATATAGCCTCCATTTAATTCACAATGCACCTTAATATTTTTAAAGGAAACAATTAATTTATATAATTTTGCAACCATATTTTTATTTTGCCAAAATGATTGTAAGGTACCTCATTACACATATGAGGCTACTAAGGCACCCCCACACTTTCAAATATTTCACATTCTATAATTCTAATTAAATTAGAATCTCATGCCGCATATATAATCTCCTTCCATTCTAATTAAATTAGAATATTCCTCAAATATTGTCACTCTCAAATCCAAAGTTTATTTCCCCAAACTTACAAGCACCACATGTGCTGCACAAAAAATTCACTCATACTCCCATGAACAATAATACTCTAACAAAACTGATATAATGGTGATTATCATGACATTTAATAATCTTTATTACATTCCTCATCATCAAATGCAATCATATTCATATTAAACAACCCATAGCAAACAGTCTAATATTCAAGTCAGAATAAATAAGATGCATCAAGTGTTTCCAAGAGTTCACGAGCAATGAGGTTCAAAATACAGCTAATGAACCAAGTCACAAAATTTATTTTCAGTGACAAAAAAAGGTTATTGGGTACCCAAAACAAGTCCTAAATTTTCACACACAGGAAGGCACTTGAACGCTCAGGCTTTCGTGCCTGGAATCACAGCTTGGTGCAAACAGGCTTCCTATTTAAGTTGTGATATAAATATGTATTCAGCAAAGCCAGGCCGTTAAACTTTTTAGAAAGTTCTAAAACGAGTAGGCTACAATTACAATCAGATTTGGCAAGGTCTTGTGTCCGAGCAAATAAATCATAATTGGTTAAGTACAATAGCAACATTGACTGAAGGCCAACAAAATCAAACGCACAGCAATTCAAAGGACCATCCCTGATTTTAATCCTATGAAACATAACGCTTTGATTCCACACACAAGTATTAAAACCAACTTAATTAAATTTAATGTCTTCATTCACTAACCAAAAACCAGTAAACTACGGTTAAGTAACGCCCCCTAATGAGTAGAATAGCAATTAGTATACCTCCACTATTTCTTGAATGGTAATTTCCGTCACCATGTGAACACAGAAAAATAACATAAACCAAATTATTTATATCAGGTTTCTTTAAACAGTTTGTCAACTTGTGATGGACATCAACCAATCTTCTTCATTTGTAGATGCCGCAAACTTGGTCCCACTATTATTATGAACTTCCTTTGAGATTGTTATAATTTATTTTCATCAAAAATATGCATATATAGACTTTTGTATGGTTCAGGATTCTTATGGTGTAAGTATATTAATTTTAACGTTGGTTTTTTTTAGAAGTGACAATGTCTTTCATACATTTTGAGCCTTAAAATCAAGCTTCTAGTCACTACTAGTTAACGCCTTGAGAATAAACCCTGTTAGGCTACCTTTATACCTACCTTTATAAAGCAAATCAAATATGAGTTTCTATGTCAAAAAGGCAGTTTCACACAGCTGACATGCAAATGCCATTAATCATAATGATTTCTCGTTAATTCACCTGGCAGATGTTAACCTTCAATTTCTTTGATAGATGATGATCTATCAATGCCAATGTTAATTTTAATGACTTTGGCATATTCACAATGTGGCTGAAAGTCTTAATCTGTATATCTTTAAAACCATTTCTTTTCAACCTTAACAAACCACAATCGCAATGAAGTTTATTGAATCTGAAAACCGTACCTGGGACGAGCAGAACAAGTTTATGTATGATAGAATGATCCCAAAGGAATATTGAGACACAAGTAGAAATGTGAGACCCAACTCAAAATTCCTACGCAATAGGAAAATACAAAAATAAAATGTTTAAATCAAGATCAAGTTTAGGGGTCTCCTTATTTGATAACTCCATTGTTGAAGAGATTTAGAATAAACAATGCTGCAATAGCTCTTAAGATTGTTGTATGCGGAACATCAATGGATCTTTCAACTTCTCTGCAACGTTATACTCATCCTGGTGGCAGCAATACCTGCAAATAAATAGTTAATCCAAGTCGCGTCCGAGGACACTGTCCTTAAGAGCTATTCTGCAACTACCAGCAAGTAAGTTGCGGCACTCCCCAAGATTAAATGGATTCTTCCTGTAATGATACAGGGTTACAGAACTAGCAGAAGGTAATAGAACTCAGTAAATAAAAGACAATGTAAGAGGAGGAGAGGAGAGGAGTACTAAGATCTCACATAAGCCTCTCACTTGAAGCACTTATATAGGCCTCATGCTTATGTTGCATTGGGCAACCCATTAATAATAATAAATTTTCAGTTTTTAAATGTTAAATAGCCATGAAGACAATTTAACGGAATCGCTTACTTGTTAACATTTAAAACCATCATAATATACTCTTAATAGCTATTAAAGTAATTTGGATTTCTCCAAAAATCTCCGATTAATGTGCCCAGTCTGTGTTTAATCTACACACAAAAGGGTAAGGGAAATAGTCAGATTTGTTTCCAGTGGCCCTTTGTCGTATGTAAACATACTCCTCCTCTTAGCTCATTTACTAATTACTAACCCAAAATTACATTATTGTATATTCACTTGGATACCCACAATCTCAAGTCATGTGGGACTCTTCATTTGACACACCCACACACAATATTTACAACAATGACAACTAAGGACTTGTTAATGATAAATAAAAGTAATTCTTGACAAATTCTATGACATGTGAGATATTATTTTATTTGTTACAGGCCATAACATTGATATATTTTCCAAAACTTTTTATTTATTACCTCTTTAGCTAGCTTGGTCAAATTGGTACCATATTCCTCCAAAATTGACATTTTATTGACACTGCTTCTTCCTGGGTCCACAGTAGTAGGGTCATTGTCATCACTCTCACCAATCATGCGAGTGACCTGTGCCCATAAATTAAAGTTTAGTAACTAAACATGGAAGTTTAAGATTATCAACAGAAAACACAGAGGAAAATAAACTTGCCTCTGTGCGAATAATGGTTGGTTTAGAGCCCAGGTTTTCAAGAACACGTGATGCATTACTTTCGCCCTCACGAAGGATGCCCAAAAGCAAATGCTCAGATCCAATATAATCGTGTCCTGAAATTACCATCAAGTGAAGATTAAATTTTACGGCAAGCCAAGACAAAATGTACAAACACCCAATAGAATCTTCATTATCAAAATGGTCGTTCACACGAACACAGGACCTCCATCTCACTTGAAATGTTGGATTGAAAAGAGAATCATAGTTAGATCTCAATCAAGGACATGATATCTGATGAGTCATAAGGATATGTCAATGATAAGTGAAAGAGTCTCATTGACAAATCCTTTAAACTTATTAGTTATTATGTATCTTAGCTGGTATTTAACTTTGATTCCCATTAACTGAAAAAATGAATCATATAAAGATGATTCAAAAGACAATATCAAAGTTAACTATGCACTAGGGCTTCCAGTGGAAGGATCCCTAATGCTTTTACAAAGTTAAACACTTGGTTAGAAGCTATTTTATACTCAAAGGAAATTCCGTAAAAGACCCAAGGAATAGAAAAATCACTATCATATTTTTTAAAATCATGAAATTGAGTTACCGTCTTATGCAACATATGTTAGATTAATTGCATATGTAAAAAGACCTCATTACCCTTGGTTATTTAAATTGAAAGGCGTGAAGGAGAATAAGGTAAGAAATTCTTCTAATGGTAATTTTCTATATTCCTTGGCATCTAGACGTAATTTCCCTCCTTTTTTGGTCCATGGTTTCTCTCTCCGTTTCAGTCTTGCATGTACTAATAAGGCATCTCATGCATCCTCTAATAAAGGACACTCGTTGGCTGACATCTGGTTGTGCAAAATAACTAAAATGGTATACAATATATATATATATATATATAGGAGGAGAAGGCATGAAGAAGGAGGAGGAGGAGGAGGATGATGATGATGATTAAAAGAGCAGAGAGACAATGAAGAATACGAATCTGAACAATGTATTGAATGAGTATTATCTTATTATTTACTCTTGATGATTACATTGCTCTTTATAGAGGCAGAGGTTACTCAGCTAGGGTTGCTTATAAGGCTTGGGCCCTTATTTGGTTGGGCCTAGATACATTGTTACTTTTGGATCTCCTTATTGTCCTAACATCCCCCCGCAAGTCAAGGGGAACTGGATGGACCCGCAGACTTGATCTTAACCAAAGGAACTGATGTGTGACTAAAGGTTTTGTGAAAATGTCCGCAAGTTGATCCTTAGATGAGATGATGGCAATGCGAAGTGCTTTAGCAGCAACTCATTAACGAACAAAATGATAATCAAGTGCAATATGTTTGGCTCTTAAGTGGAAAACGGGATTAGCAGCCAAGTAAGTGGCCCCCAAATTGTCACAATAGAGTGTGGGTGCCTGAGGGAGTGGGATGCGCAGTTCACTGAGAAGATGTTGCACCCAAATAAGTTCACTAGTTGCATTTGCAAGGGCGTGATATTCGGACTCTGTGCTCGATCTTGACACTGTGGACTGCTTTTTAGAGCTCCAAGAGATTACATTGGGTCCAAAAAAGATAGCAAAGCCAGCGGTGGATCTGTAGTCAACAGGACATCCTCCCCAGTCGACATCAGAGAAGGCTTGAAGAGATTTGGGACAAAGAGAGGCAGCAGTCGAGAAAAGATTGAGTAGTGGATTTGGTAATTTGGAGGCCAAAATGGGAGGTACCACGAAGATAACGAAGAATACGTTTTACAGTGACCCAATGGTGATCTCGAGGATCATGCATAAACTGACATACACGATTTACAGCATAGGAGAGGTCTGGTCTAGTGAAAGATAAGTACTGGAGACTACCAACAACACTATGATAGAGGGAGGGGTCGGTGAATCTCGGGCCAGTGGAGGTGAGTTTGGAGTTGATAGCCATAGGAGAGGCCATTGGGTGGGAGTTCAATATATTGGTTTTAAGAAGGAAGTCCAAAATATATATGCGTTGGGATAAAAGTAAACCGTTCGAAGTATGATGTACTTCAATTTCTAGAAAGTAACTAAGGGAACCAAGGTCTTTGATGGGAAATGACAAGGCAAGTGTTTGGAGCAGATCAGAGATAACAGAGTCAGAGGTACCAGTAAGGATGATATCGTCGACATAAATTAAGACATAAATTTGACAAGTGGGTGAATGGAAGATAAATAAGGAAGGATCAGACCTGGAGGGTGTAAAACCAAGTTGCTGAAGTCGACTGCTGAGGCCCGCAAACCAGGCACAAGGAGCTTGTTTCAATCCGTAGAGGGATCGGTGAAGTTTACAGACATGGTGAGGATAGTTGGGATGGACAAATCCCGAAGGTTGCGTCATATAAACATCTTCATGAAGGGCACCATGAAGGAACACATTCTGTAATCAATTTGTCAGACTGGCCAGTCACGAGAGACTACAATAGAGAGAATCAGTCGGACAGTAACGGGCTTGACAACTGGTGAGAAGGTTTCAGAGAAGTCGACCCCCGCTTGCTAGTGAAAACCTTTAGCGACCAGGCGTGCTTTCAGTCGCTCTACAGTACCATCAGGTGAGTACTTAACACGAAAAATCCACTTGCAACCAATTACATTCTGAGACGATGACTGTGGAACAAGAGACCAGGTGTTAGTATGTAATAAAGCTTGAAGCTCATCATTCATGGCAGATGTCCAAGCCGAAGAAGCGAGAGCGTCAGAGATCGAGGTGGGCACGGTGATCGAGGAGTAGGTGGTGGCCACAAGATGGTGCCATCAGTGTACTGTTTCGGTTTGGATATTTGTTCTCAGTGCCTGATAATCATAGGATGAGGGCGGAAGGTGGGAGAGGGTGGAGGAGGTGAGGGGCTCGAGGTGGGTGATTGCGCAGTAGGGCTGGATGAAGACGATGATGATGGGGAAGGGTCTATAGAGAGGACAGGGGTACGGTGTTCGTGTGATGGTGAGGTGGGCTGGACTGGCGTTATTAGGTTGGAGGTTGGTGTTGGGCTTGAGGCCGTTATTGGGCTTGAGGCCGTTATTGGGCTTGAGTGAGTGAAATGAAGCATAGTGGGCTGAGACGTGGTGGACTCAGAGGTGGACATTTGATGAGGAAGGGAACGTAGAGAAATATGCTGAGGGAGTGGGTGGGCGAAAGGAGTGGTCAAAACGGTGTGGGCAGTTTTCTACCAGGTGGCCCATGAGGTGGCAAAGTTGACACATGTCATTTGAAGAATTTTTGTTGGAGGAAGTGGTAGTGCGCCTACTGTTGCGAGGGAAAAAGTTGTGTCTGCCTCTGTATGGTCGTGAAAAGTTGCCACGATAAGTGGAACGTCCGCCTCGATTGTACGAAAACGTACGGCCACCACGTTGAGGTCGAAAGGGAGAGAAGGAAGGAGTAGGCAGGAGACCATTAGGTGCAGATACAGTATATGCCGTGATTTGTGTAATCTGGCTGCCATGGAGTTGAGCTTGCCGTGCTTCATAGGTGAGAAGATGACTCAGAGTTTCTTCGGATGAGATGGTTTCTCTTCTGGTGGTTAATGAGGTAACTACTGAGTCAAAATCTGAGCCAAAGCCACCTAGAAGATAGATATTAAAATCAGCATCAGAAACAGGGTTGCCGGTTGCAGCTAGAGAGTCAGCAAGAAGAGTTGCTGGTTGATAATATTCTGAGATAGTTTCTCCTCCTTTTCTGAGATTGGTAAGTTGTTGGTGGAGATGAAGGTATTTAGCTTGAGATTATTGGGAGAAGATGGTTTCCAATGCATACCAGATAGCCTTTGAGGTTTTGTGTTTCATGACTTGAGCGATTAGTTTTTTAGACAAGGAAGAAATGAGCAGTGAAAGAATTAGTTGATCCTACTCGAACCACTTGATGTAGTTGGGATTTGGAGTACCATCTGAGAGTTTGGGAGGAGGTTGAGGATTAGAGCCATCAATGAAGCAGAAGTAGCGTTGGCCATAAAGGTAAGGCAGCATCTGAGCTTTCCAGACAAGATAGTTGTCTCCATTAAGTTTTACTGTGAGGAAATGAGAGACATTGGTAGGGAAGGAGGGTGAAGGTGAGAGAGTAGATGAGACAGTTTCTGTAGAGGTTGAAGAGGAAGAATTGTGTGTTGGTGATTTTGAGGGATCTGCCATTGCTGACTTTCAAGCTCTGATACCATAAAAGAGCATAGAGACAATGAAGAATACGAATCTGAACAGTGTATTGAATGAGTATTATCTTATTATTTACTGTTGATGATTACATTGCTCTTTATAGAGGCAGAGATTACTCAGCTAGGGTTGCTTATAAGGCTTGGGCCCTTATTTGGTTGGGCCTAGATACATTGTTACTTTTGGATCCCCTTACTGTCCTAACAATGATGATGATGATGTTTTGAGTTTTTAGTATAAGTTGATCACATAAAAGGGGGAAAATAAAATAGATGAAGGTATTAGCTAGCAAAAAAATTACCAAGTTGGCGGGCTTCTTCAAGAGAGAGTTCCAACACATACATGGCTCGAGGTGTGAATGGAATTTCAACAGCATCAGATCCACTACCCCTTCCACTTATCTTCTCAACCTCCACACGTTCATCTTCAAGCTTGATCCCCATACAGTTCATCAGTACCTTAGCTGCAACACTACTGCCTTCGCTAATTATGCCTAACAGAATCTGCTCCGTGCCAACAACATTCTGCCCAACACGCCTTGCTTCTTCCTGCTCAAGCGTCATTGCTGCGATTGCTTATCTATGAAGTGATCAAACATGGCTCTAGTCATTAAACGCCATCTGGTCCTTCCTCTTCCACCTGAACAATCTTGTTGAGGTCTCAGCTTTACTGTGTTTGTGCCCACAAGATTCTTAAGAGCTCCACGCCCGAAGAAACCCAACATTAATCTTAAACCAGCTGCTCGTGAAATAGTGCGACACATCAGTTTCACTGATGTTGGCGATTTCTCAGATCCCTTGTGCTCAAGAACATTCCTTCGCCAGCGAGGGACATCAATGGACTGAGCCAAAAGCCTAGACACGATTCCTGAAATTATTTGTTAATGGGATGGGTTAGCCGGCAAGTAACTCTCTTGAGTTCAAATATGATCATAAGCATATGTTTTATATGAAGATTTTGTAGTACGTACATTTGTTTAAATTTATGGATATTTTATACCTATTTAATTATATTGGACTTGCACAAAAAATAATTGTTTGGATAATTGTTCTAAAACATTAGATTTAAAAATAAACATATTGAGATCGGAGAATAAAGTTTCAATGAGAACTCAAGTCTTCAAATGGAGAAAAAATGAAAGGTTTTTTATTTTTCCAAAAAAATGAAAAAAGACAATAAAAAATATTTTGTAATATCATAAATATATATCAAATCCCTTAAAACTATCCTCTAAGAAATCAAGATGTTATATTTATATTTACTAGCTCTTGGACTCTTGCAGATTGAAATATTTTATATTAAAATTTAATACTAGTTAAGAATATAAATTATTTTACATATAAGGCAAAAATATTTGAATATTATGATGGCCTTAATAATATCGCGGAGCTAATTTCCCAGGAAGGACACGAGTCTCGAAAAAACGAAGGGTGTTCAATGTGTGACCCCAAAGCGCAAGACACAGATAGGACAAAAAAGACAAGAATTGCTGGAAACAAATAATCGATATAAAAATCAATTAAATTTTTAGATGATAAAAAATTTAGATAAATAACTTAATTATGATATATATTCTAAAATATTTACATACAATTGATCAATAGAAAAAAAAAACAGGAGGAGTGGAAGAAGAGTAGAAGGCTGAGACGCAATGAAACGAAATAGCGACGTGGGACTGAAGGCCGTGGGGGGTGATGGCTGCATCCTAGTTATTTTATAACGATAAAAATTAAATATATCCATTTAAAAATTATCCACATTTAAAAAATTTGATTAGATGTAGATAATATCTAAATGGTTTAATCTCTTAAAAGAGGTATATTTTATCTTATATTCGTGAGAAATTTTTTTATAGTGGTAAATCATTATTTCTTATAAAATCATCATATGCTCTTTACGTATCGTATCTGCTCCAAAATATTTTCTCATTGGCAACAATAATTATAAGAAATATTGTTCATTACGTATTATTACTTTCTCAATGAACTTTTTTAGTAATATATTTAACTAATGATAAATATAAATATTTTAAATTAATATATTTAATTCTTTAATATAAAAAATGTCAATTCACTCTTACATTAAACATCAAAGATGGTATCATTTTCATGATGCAGGATTTTCACTCGTTCACGTTTGCTGAAGCATTTTCTACTTATTTATTACTGAGCATAGAATTATAGCAAATCATTCAACTTCATCAACGCTGGATTGAAATAATTCCTCAATCGTCCAATTCTCAAGCATCACAACCTGAACAAGAAAGCCTCGCATCAAGGAATATCTAGGAATTTTGGCATCAGATCTTTAGTCCATTCATATATAGACACGTTTATGTGGATTATCGCATAATCAAATTTTCCCAGATGAAGTAGACCTTCAAAACCAGCATGAATGCGTATGGGTACGCGTGTAGGAGCGAGTATGCAAAATATATAAATAGATTACTCAAAAATTTGGCTGTTACAGGTATACACGTCCTTCAAGAGTCCTTGAAAAATATACATTTTCAACGTCGGAGCAAATGACCTGACAACGTGTATAAAAGAATATGGTTAGGTTTCTATTTTATGGTCCAGCTGTAACTGTTAGTTAGCTGACTTTTCCTCTTTTGTGTTGTAACTATTAGTTAGCTGATTGGTTAGTTTGTTATTGCATTGTTAGCAATTAGTTAGCATTGTTAGGCCCAGTTAATGATTTATCAAACACGTGTATAAACTGATAAATATAGATGTGATGGCGTGATCAGGGAGTACAGAAGCTGATCATAATTTCTTGCACTCCCTTTTCCTTCTCGACTTTACCTTTCTCTCTTTTCCTTCTCGGCTTTCCCTTTTTCTTCCCTATCTTCCTCGCACAGCCGTATCATG
>JANTPZ010099702.1:2827-16934 GCA_025593235.1 Vachellia pachyceras
GTTCAATCAAGCCCATCATAATCAGTAAAAATAAAGGGCCATTACTACAAGCCGGCCCAGGATCTTCATTCCTTTTGGGGCCTTAGCCGTCGCTGGACTTTACTCATCTCTTGCAACGCCTCACTCTGAAAGGTATTAACAGAAGACCCAGTGGTATCGGGCTGATTCAAGCTTAACCAAGATTAAGGGTTCGAATTCTACCTTGGGCATGCATCTCCTTAATAGCTAGGGCCAGCTGTTCCACCCATCGAGGTGCTGGGCAATCAGTAAATGGGATTAGTTATTACTATCGGCGGCGGATACTCATGATATATTTAAAAAAAAAAGGTATTTATCAATATCAATTACTTTGTAATGAGTTATAAAAAAAAAATGTATTAAAATATTTAAAAATACTCCTAAATAACGGCAGAGAAATATAAAACGTGTACGACACATGTAATCATATGCAAAGGAATGATTCAGATTTCTAGTTGGGCTTTTTAATGGAAGTGAGATTACATTTTAAACCGGTTCTCTTGAAATGTCACATCGCAATTACATAGTTAAAGTGAGAATTGAGTAGGATACTTATCAAGACTAATAAGCTCACACAATCTACTAGATTTACCCATTTGAATTTGATTTGGATAGTTTAAATTTGATTTTTTTTATTTTTTTAAAAAACTTATTTTAATCGGTATAAGATTTAAAATAAAATTAATACTTAACTATCATTATTCTTAAATACTATTTTTATAAGAAAATTGACGGTTTAAAAAAATTGATATGTAACATCAAAAATCAAATCTAGATAGTACAGATTTAACCGTTGAGTTCTAATCACTCTAATAAACACCCTGACCTCACCAGATCCAGCTTATGAATTGTTGTGATGGCATGTGAAAAGACACTAATGCCGTACATTAAAAAACACCGTTTTGGGCGGGGGGGAAAAACACCGTTGTACCACCACCATCCTCCTGCAGCTTCATGAGGGCAGGTTATTAAATTTTGTTAGGTTAGAGATAACATGCCCGGAATAGGAAGTGCCATATAGGGATGGCACCATTATTCAAATAAAAACAATTATTAAATTAAATTAAAGAATTATTTTTTTTAAAAGGAGGTAAGGTACTGAGGTTCGTCTTGTTATGGTGAGCGGTGCGTGTGAAGGGGTTTTGTCATGTTCTGTGCGTATGGAAGAAAAAGAATTCTCATTTATTGGTTTTGGAAATTTTTTATTTTAAAAATAACAATACAAAAAAAAAAAGAGTTAGCTACTCAAAGGGACCCTAACTAAAGAAATTGATCAATTAAAATTTTAGATGAACAGATCCTTAAATATAAAATGCTTTATAAAAATTAATTAAATTTTTGCAATCTAACCGATCAATTAAAACATTGAGGAACATTCTCTTATGATCCAACCATATTATATCCTGAATACAAATCCAAGCTAAAACTTGATGGAAAAAAATTCTTATTCTTATGGCAATAATTAAATACAACTCGCTCCTTAAATAGTAAAGTTACTCGTCCTAATATGAGTCAAAACATTAAAAAGATATGATGTCATACTCAAATTAAATCAAAATATTGATATTAAGTAAGATCTTTAAGATCTCCAATTTGACACTCATATATGTCCACAGTATAATAATATTATAAAAGATAAACTAATAATACGTCATAAGATAATTAAGATGATTCAAAATGTTTAAAAGATAGATTAAATCTTTATGACAATCAATTAAATACAAAGTGATACATTTTAAACTAATAAAATTGCACGGAAAATAAAAAATCTTAATTATGAATACTAAAAAAAATATCATATTCTTATAGGTGAGTCTATCTGCTTTTCTGCTGCACATTTAGTTATTGAATCCCTGTGAGTTACGTTTTTTCCTTTGAAAGAACGAAGGAAGGTGGAGACAACATTGAACTCAACCATTATTGCTGTTTCGTGGCCTCATCACTCTCCTCATTGATAGCGACTCCTCTCTGTGACCCGTCAATTCCTTTCACACTGCAAGGAAGGGGAAACAATACCACACTTAAATTATTAATATATCAACCATACCGGAGTGTAGTGGTAAGCGCGGTTGACACTCCCCCAAGGGTCGAAAGTTCGATCCCTGGGAGCAATGTTTTGGGGTAGAGATAACCACCCTTGGTGCAAAGCACCTTAAAAGGGTGCGTTACGTGTTTTCTTCGCTCTGGATTAGTCGGTTGCCCCGAATTACCTGGTTCAGTTGAAAGAAGGCCAGGAACTCAAGAAAATGAGCCGCATATCGGGATGGTTCCGAGTGTGGGCCAAATGGTCCACTTACTTGTTGTTCAACAAAAAAAATTATTAATATATCAATTTCATTTATTATAAATAAATCGTTAAGAATCATTGATAAATTTTTGAGATATTTTAGATTTTATATTCGTTGGTTGGGATTTCACTGTGATTCTTCTTTTTTCTTATTATGATTATATAAATTCAAGGCTTCTTGCGTGTTTAAACTGTCGAAGTCATTTCACATACAATTTATCCTATTATGGGTAGTTGTAATGTAAACGGATTAGGGGAGAAATATTTTAAGAAAATCAACCCATAATTCGGAAAAAAAAAAAACAGAGTCAGTGAATTGCGCGAAATCTACATAAATATTATGCCATGGGTAAGTAACATCTTAACCTTTAAATTTTACATTAAAACGCCAACAACATTTACATTTTTACAAATAACCCTCAAACTGTTGTTATTTTAGTTTATTTGTCATTTGTTAATGACCTCAAGTTTAAAAAATTTGTCTATATATAACTCAAAGTTTGAGGAGCTCTATACATCTAAAAATAAGGTCAAAGGGAGTTTAGAATTGAAAGTTTTAGGAAGCGGTTTATATATAATTTAATTAATTTCTTTGATTTGTTCGATTTAATTGTTTAGTTACTAGATTTAGAACTGAAAGAATATATATTCAGAAAATTAATTATCTATTTTTGCTTAGAAGAATTCAATTTCTTATTAAAAAAACTAGTACTAACTGTATATTCAGAAAATTAATTATCTTTTCCTGCCTTCGTTAATATTAAAACTGGCCAGGAGAGCTATTTAATTTGATGGAATGATTCATAAAAAAGTAAGTCTACCAGGAATATAGAAAAATAATGATAAAAAGAAAGAAAGAAATATTGGCATGTGAAAGAGATAAAAGATAGTGCCCTCTAACGATGGATTAAACTTTGATAAAGTGGCCAAAGCACATAAGAATGTCCCTTATGGAAAAATATAAGAGAGTGGAGGATGCCACCTGTTCATAATTAGGGGTCAATTTTAAATGATTCTTTTTAATCCCCTTTTGAAGACAGTATGTTTCATGAGTTATCTTCACAATAATTTTTTAATGAACTGAATAAACAAACAAAACTTAATATTATCATTATATATTGATTCATTTTTACCCTATTTTAAATTCTTTTTCAAGTAAGATAAAATTGATAAACAAATAATTACAATATTAAGATGGCTTTTTTTCATTTGAATTGGGTTAAAAATTATATATTACTACATCTAACTTTTAATATAAAATCAAGTTTATAGTACAAATTATATTACAAGTTAGATTTTATATTATATATTAAAGGCTGTGGGTACTGTTATTAAGAGTCCTGAGAAATAGGAAACTTATTCCTATGTTTTAAATGTTAATGTTTTAGAAGCCTAGAGGAAAAAGCTTTTATTACATGGAAAAAAGTAAAATGATAAAACAAATATCTTAAAAATGCAAAATCTCAAATCAAGTATTTACTATAACATGTTGTAATTTTTTTTGCCAAGAAAATGAGTTGTAATTTATTTATCAGTAGTTGTTAATATTTTATCAAAAACAGTAAGAAGATTACTTGAGATTTTGCAATTTTCAATACCTTCTTTTATCATTTATAAAAACACAATCAGCTTTCATGTTCTTATCATGAAAATAAATATTAGATGCGTTTGGGAATCATTTTGGAATGGTTAAATTGCATCACGAGGCAAAATGTATTTTCAACAACTGCCGCATGTTTGGGAGAAGCTGTCTAAAATACATTATAGGGGAGGCAAAATGTATTTCAAGTCGCAACGTAAACATTTTAACTCGTGATCTGAGATATTCCATGTCGTAACATAAACATAAAAATTTCAAATCACGATTTGATACACTAAAAGTCACGATCCAAATATGTTAATTCACGAAAAGGGACATTTTTATTGAATGAGTATTCACATATGATAAAAAACTTCAATGTAAAAAAACACTTTTTATTTTAAAAGGTAATCTATCTAACAAAATAATAAAGTGCTTGTTTAAATTAACAATGAAATCACTTTTTTTTAGCATGATTTACAACGTATCTACGATATAAATATATGATCTGAACAGTGTCTTCACTTTCTCACAGTTCTAGAGGGAGCCGTAGATATTAGTCGACAGCATCGGTAAAACGAGATATGGAAGAAGCTCACCTCAGGCCACAAAAAAGGGTGAGTCTTCGTCATTATTATTTATGATGAAAAAAATGGGAATGACAAAAAAAACTCCATTGGAGAAATAAAGTTTACATAATTGGGAAAATAAGACAATTATGAGTGTTCCTTTCAGCCCGAAGATGCAACCAACCAACCTACTTGATCGACTTAAAAGACAGAATTTTGAGTTGAAAATGAAATTATTATGGATCCTAAATAATATTGTCACTCATTTTAAACCGCTCATAAGTCTTCGGAGGATTTAATCTGCAAATCCTTTTAGTTTTTACTTCGGTCCCTGTAGTTGTTATATTTTATATGAGGTCCTCATAGTCTCTCATACTTTTAATTAAGTTCCTGTAGTTTTTTATATTTATAGGGAACTAATTAAAAATAAAGTAAAAATATAAGGATATTATAAAAAGAAAAAATTATAAGAAATTGATCAAAAAATCGGTTAAATATAAGGGTTGATAAAAAAAATTATAGAGTTAATTTAATATCAAGTGAAAGAATAAACACATTGTAAATTTTGTGTGTGGGTGTGTCAAAGGAAGAGTCCCACATTATTTGGGATTGTGGGAGTCCAAGTGATTATACTATAATGTGATCTTGGATTAGTAAATCGACTTCCTAGAAAAATCTGAAAAATAAAAAGAATTGGCTTGAAGGTATATTTTCCAATCAACAGCGAGGTTTGAATCTGATAGGGAATTCTTATGTCAAAAGCAAGATTACATATATATCGCTTTTAACATTAATGTGAGCATATTATAATAATTTTTAAATTTAGAAAAAAGTGAAGAACTTGGGATGCAACCAAGGTATAACAAAAGTAAAAAAAATTATTAATTGACTAAGATAATAGTGCAAAAATCAGTGGTCTAACCATGATTAGATTCATAGTTAACCTAATCATAATTAACATAATATACTTTAATTAAAATATACCAAATATCCATATAACATTGAAAAAAGTAATATTTAAATAAAAAGCTTTAATTCACAAGTAAATGAAATATTCATTTATAAACCACATATAATCCGAGAAAGCAGAGTTACGAAAATATAAATACCACATGTTACCATCTTTTTAACTCAAAACCATGTAAAAAAATATAAAACTCAATCATATCGATCCATTAAGAACTTTTGATCATATCAGCTAAAGAATTAGTTCATTAATAAATCTGATCAATCAATCTAAGTTGAATTTTAAAGCCATGATTTCAATGAATTAGGAATTGTCTCATCCCTCAAACGAGTCTCCTAATAGCCACCGATTGAGAAAACCAGAGAATCTTTAAATTGATAGGGCCATTGCTGACGTCATGAGTGATTAGATAAGGCTCTTCAAATCTTTTGCATAATGCTCTAATTTAACTTTGAATTTTAGCAACTTCTGTCAAATCTCCTGCTTCGACCTGGCTTCTAGAAGGTTATAAGTTCTTATTTTCAGCGTAAGTATAATAATTTCGATAAAAGCATAACATGTAAAATAAATGTTAATGGATTTTTGAAAAAAAATAAAAATATTTACATTGGACAGTTGAAATTTAATTTATTTTTTTTATGTAACTCCTCTAGTCTTTAATTGTAAGACCTAGTTATCTAATTTGAGAATACTAAAAAAGTTAAATGAGTTATTTAATCATAATAAATATGAAATTATACTCTTAAATGTGTATGTTTAAGATTAGATTGTATGTCACTTTATAGGTTAAAGTTTGAAAGAATGGTAAATACTAAAGATGAAATGAAAAAAAGGTTTTACCTTTTTTTGCCATAAAAAAGGTTTTAATTAAAATGCAAATGCATAATATAAAATAAACGTAATTTTCTAACTACTGCTAAAAAAGAAGGCATTATCTAAAAGGTTTAAAAATTATAATTTTAAATCTAAAGATCCAAACTCTAATTCAAATCTTGAGTATAAATAAAATAAACGACATTGACATTACTTGCCCCTGGGTGGACGTTGGAGCATGGCCAATTTGAATCTAAATAAACTAGCAAGCTTACACTTCATAACAGTTGGAGGATAACTTGATTTTAAATATAAGACTCTCTCCTAAATTTATATCTTTTTCTATCCAAAAAACCCTATTAATTGAAGGTTTGCCGTTAGGGGATAGTTCCTAAAAATGATATTTTAAAAAATCAATATATATTTTTTTATGAATAATTAATTTTCTTAACATGGTTGAATTAGTTGTAAGGGATTAAGTTGAATTAATTAAGATTTAAAACTGAATTATAAATGAGTCAAATTTATATGTATTAAGGACTTTTTCAGATGAACTTATTTTAAATGCCATATGAAGTAAGTATACGGAATAAATTTTGTTCGGCATTAAATAAATAGGTGAATTTAGGATGTGCAATTATGGTCCCAAGCAATGAAAAAAAGGAATTTTTTCTTTTTTCCTTTAAAGAGAAAATTAGAGACACGTTGGAAAGTAGTAGTGAAAGAGGAAGAAAGAAAGGGGTAGTGGGCATATTTATTTATTTTTGATATCTAAATTGTGAATGTGATTCCCCCACTGCCCCTTCCTCTCCCAACCCCACGATCAACGTGCTTGCCTCTTTGGGATTGAGACCCTCCACTTACAAATTACTTTAACGATTCTAAATATATAACATGTTTATGTAATTTGATAAGATTAAGAATGTTACTTAAGTCACTTAATATAGCATATTAATTTCTAGACTATCATAATTGCCTTTCTTAATTTTTCCATCCTTTTTTATTATTGTTGAAGGGGCATTAAATAGTGGGAATTAGGAAAATTGATAAAAATTAGAAATAGATTATATAGAGCTAGATCAACTTTCCAACAAGATATTAATGTACGTTAAGGACCATGAGAGTGTTAAATCTCCCTTTACTAACCTCTAGAATTCTCTGATTTAGTTTCTGAATTTTTATTTAGATTTGGATCAACTCAAGTCAGATTTGGATCTAAATTAAAAGCACTGCTTGAGAGTCAAGGGATGACAAGTCAAGCACTCAGTGTTTAGGTTTAGATACATGAATTTACACTAACCGGTTTAGGTTTGACACAAGGGACTCATATATCATAACGTAGGAAAGCAGAATTCAAATTTTTAATAGAAAATGTGATCACATTTAATGCTTTCAACTATAATTGCCTTCCATACGAGGATATTTTGCTTTCAAAAAAGAAGTTAAAAAAGGTATTTGTAGACGACTGATTATTGTTATACCTAGTTTTACACAATTTAGTCATATTTTTAAATATTTATTTAGCAAATTACAGTTTTTTTATATAGGAAAAGTGTATGTGAGTTGGGTATTGGGGATTTACGAGAGACATGCATGTTTTCAATCTTAGAAAACGTTTATAGAGGTATTTATACATCATTCATCAACAAACTCCTTAAATTAGCGCGGAATTTGAATCCACAACTTTATAAACAACTGACCAGGCCGATTGGGGAGATGTGATTAAATCTATAAAAAAAAAGGGCTTTTTTTTCCAAAAAGGTAATTAATGCAATAATGCCCCACTTGGTGATTTATTAAATATACCGTTTATTCTTATATAGAAAATAATTTATAATAGAGGCCGAGTAGTATTAAAAGTAATAGTGGGCCAATTAGCAGTTTAGAAGGTAGTGGTTCAAATTACGATTAAGCCGAGGTAAAATCGATTATGATTAAAATAATATGTTTACTTAAAATATACAAGAACAACTGTAGAACTCTCACAGGAGCAGAATTTAAATATAGAAGACGTTAATTTACAATTAAATAGGATATCTATGTATGAAGTATAAACCACATGTAACATACAACAAAACGGAATTGCTAAAGTATAAATCTAATGTACTGCTATTCTTTAACTCAAAACAATGTAGTTTTAGGCTTAGAAAAAGCCAAGAAAAACAAATTTAAGTTAGTCAGCTTTTCTAAAACTCTTAATTAGACGAATTAAAAAACCGATTTATCAGTTTACCAATCTGATCAAATGATGATGCATCATAGATGTAGGAGTACTGTGGATCATGTTCAACTAGATGAATCATAAAGTCATAGGAGACCAAAGGGTCCGTGTTTTTTTTACTTGATGGGAGAATCTTGTGGGTCATGATTTTGGAGGCATTTTAGTTGGATTTTAATCTTATTAATTTTAATTGACCAGTTAATTGCTTGATTAGTGTCAGTGTGATCCCACTCAAACCAAACCTCCAAATCCACCTCCACTTGGCTTTTCACATGTATCTTCTTGCCACCTCCTTACCATTTGGCCAATACATGGGATCCACCAATTCTTTTTTTTTTTTCAAAGTATAATATTCTTCGCATATTCAAAAATATCAACAGTCCATAAACACATGCGCTATTTTTTGTCTTAATTGAAATTTTCCTTCCGAATTTTTGTCTAATATTTCAGTCCTTAACTTCTGGCTAAAAAAATATTTATAAAATCATTATAACAACTCAGGTTCTATTATTTCTTAATCCAATAAATTAACTATTAGGAAGAAGTTGTGTTGGTTTCATTGTTTATCAGATATTAAACGTGATATAACTCCGAACGGTGTAAACAACCTCAGCGGTTGTTGTTTTATAAGATGAGAGAGAGAGCAATTGGGATTGCTGGTGGGTGTCGTCAGCATCTACGACTCTGCGTTGATTTGAAGAGGCAAACGGCAACACGTTTTACATTTCAGATCGTGAACCGCAACAAATAATTCAATTTAAAAATCTGGTTTTCTAAATGCTTCGGCCCTCTATTATTGACAATAAAAAAATAAAAAATCTTTGTGACATTAATTCCCCCAGCCCCCCAATATTTCAACCTTGGCCAAGAAAAGGATAACAGCATGGTGTCCTTTAAACAATCAAATGGAATTTCACATGTAAAATATTGATATATTAGTAAGGAATTCACTTACAACAAGTCTCATTGTTAGTTCAAATTTTGCCGTTGATGTAGATACGTTGTCAATGAATTTTCATAAAAATATCTATATGAAGGAATTTGGACGTACCTGTAGATGCCGGAATACAAATCTATAGATACCAATGTGGAATTTGGATCATAAGGGTGGATTCAAATACAAGACACAACAAATACATATAGGAAAAAAGAGAGGTTGCAGAGAGGAAAGGGAGAGAGAGTTTTTTGCTCTGTGAAAATGCTCCGTGTGTTATCCGGTGAAAGAGGAAGCCTTGAATTTAATATTCTAATTTTAAATTCAAAATTCAAAATATAACTTCCCATATCCGTTCCGAAGCTAATGCATTTCATATTTAAGCTTTTAGGAAAATCACAACTTTGCTCCCATATATTCTCACATTTGTGCTTTTGTCCCAAAATGGTTTTTAGGCTAATCTTATCTAACACTATAAATGCTCTTTAAACCTGTAACCACACCCTAACCTTAATGTGATTCAGATACCGAATTCATCTAACCTTAATTAATTAGTCACCCCAAGCAAAGAAAGGAATTGGGCAAAAAAAAAATATTATTTGAAAACTTTTTAAAAAAGAAGAAGAAAGAATGGGTATGAATGAATTGACTTGATCCGTGTCGTTGGGAGGGGGGGGGGGTCACAACACAACACCTCCACAGATAATGAAATGCCTTTCACAATTGACACGTTCCCACCTCCAACATGACTCACCTTTTGCTTGCCCCTTCCACCTCCACCCTCATTTTCCACACACATCCACTCTTTTTTCTCTTCCTAGAGTTTGTTTAAAAGTTCAGTGGAGAATAGATTTGACAGAGTTCAAATTAAAATCTAGATTTTTAAAGATAAATTTGTGAGAATATCTTTTATGAATTCCGAAGATAAAATTAGTTTTTGAAAAGGTGACTGTATGTGTGTTTGAGAATTTTTAGGAGAATATTTTATGTAAACCGATGTATGTGAGATGGGTTTTATTTCAACCTGTGTGTACTTGATTTCAACTTGATAAAAGTGAGAATAGTTTTTAAGAATTTGAAGGTAAAAAGTAAGTGAAAAAGTGAAAAGAAAAGGGAAAAAGTGGGAAGCGGAAATTTATTACAAGAAAAAATATAATTTTACAAAAAAATAGTTTTTTCAAAATCTATATTTTTAAAAAATGTAAGCGCTTGAATAAAAATTAGGTATTGAAGCGAACATAAGTTATTCCCCATGAAATGTAGGGTTTGAAACGGACTCTCAAATAAACCCATAATAAACGATGGCATGACACCCTCTCAAACTTCTAATTTATTCAAGCGTATCTACAAAAACCCTTAAAATAATTAAATTAATCATAAAATTTAAATGGTTGTCAATATTATTTTTATTAATTCTCAATTTTTATGCTAGATGAACTCAATTTTCAATACTGTTTTGTCTCTTACCATACTCTGTCATGTAAAAAAAAAATAAACTTTTCAACCATGTAATCAAAAACTAAGAAATAATAGGTAGCCCGTTAAATCCATCTTACATTAAAATCAACTTCAAACATGTATTGCCTCTCTCTTTCTGAGGCATCCGGTGCATACCATCCATAAATAAAAGATAGAATTGAGAAATGGCAATTAAGAAGTATTAAATATTATAATTTTCCAATTTAAAAAATCCGACCGACATGAATGACGGAGAGATGCTACAGAAAGGACAAACAAGGAGAGATGGTGAGAAGAAGAAGTGAAAGGCACGATAGCTTCCTCAACTACACGCTGCATCTTCCCACTCATCTACTTTTCCTTTTTTCCCCTTACATAGTTTTTCTCGAAGGTACATTGTTTAACGGTTAGATTCGAGCAGTTGCAGATCAAATCTACACCGTTCAAATCCAATTGATAGACAAACCAATTCCAAACATCGTGATGGACTAACCATATTTTTTTAGTTCACACTCTTGTTTATGTTTCTACGACTCCGTTCATATTTTATTGATGGACCCCACAACTCCACCCCGTGGTCCCCACGTCCGCCCCAACATTCTAGATCTCTTTTCATTTTTCGTTTTTTAATGAATAAGTAGACAGACACGGAAATCAATAAGATAATGGCGCCATGTGGAAGATAAGAGAATAAACAAGTGGATGAGTCATGGGCAGAAGGTACCACGTGGAAACGTGCAAGCAAAGGAAGCTACAATAATATAAATAATAATAATAATGCATTATTGTTGAGGTACGCTTGGCTGCATCCACTGTTATTATGCAACTCATGTACTTAGAAAAAACGAAATTTATTAAGAGATTTCAAATAAGAAATTTATTTAATGAATGATCCCAATTTTAAAAATATTTATCAAAAGGTTCCATTGACAACATAAGGTATTGTCAATATAGCACATGATGTTGTCAATGTATAGGACCTCATGTTGTCAATGGAACCTTTTAATAAATATTTTCAAAATTGGGACCACTCATTAAATAAGTTCATTATTTGAGACCTCCCAATAAATTTCCAAAAAAAGGAAATGACACACATGTCTCAAGTAAGGGAATTAACAACTAACTGGTCCCATAGATTCAAAAAATTAGTATGAGGTCCCATGCATAACTGCTGAAGTTGTTAATGACAACCTCATCAGTTATTTCTGAAACCTTATGATAAATTTTTGAATTTTTGAGACCTTTCTTTCATTAATTTTCGTATTTAAGACTTTATTGTGATTTTAAAAAAACAAAAAGAAAGGGAACTAAAGACTGAATTAACAATTGGGAGAATGTTTATAATATACTTACCCAATCAGAAATATAAGCCCTGATATTAAGAGAGAGGAAATATTTGAAACAGGAATTTCTTTAAAAAATTTTATCATTTTGGGTTTTAAATTTTAATATTTTATTCTCGTCGGTACTTGCTATAAAAGCAAACTTACTTTCGTTAGGTATTAAAGAATTTAGATTGTTTAAATAAAACTAATACAGTTAAAATTAAACAACTAAAAGTATATTTTTAAATATAAGGAACTAAATTAAAATTTAATTTAAATTTAAAAATAAAAATATATTTTAGATATAAAGTTAAAATATTTAATTTCTTCAATTTTGTAAATAAATTTTTAATCAACTTTTTATATTAAGGACTCAGATGAATTGTTTTCTTCTCATTTTTCCCACCATTTTAAGTTCAAAATAAGCCTTATTTCTTTTTTATCAACCCAAACAGGGTCTTACAAACGACACAGTTTTCAAGAAGCAGGCAGGTACGAACAAGCTGTGAGCTGTCTACCAAAGGGATATCTTGTGGCTTCGGCGCCGTGTGGCGGCGATCCACTTGCATCTCGTTGTCGTCTTTAAGGATTAATTTTTAAAAAAATAATTTAAAATAATCAGGCAGAAAAAATTTCATCTCAACTTATTTAAAAATAATTATAGAAATGATTTTAGTGGTGTGACTAAACACAACTTTCACAAAAAAGCAAAAACACGATCACGCATACTTATTTTATTATTTTTAATATAAGAGTCAATTGAATTTTTTATAGATGTTAAAATTTAAATAAATTACTTAATTATATAACATTTTCTGAAAAACGTATATGTATTATTATATTATATATCAGTTTATAAATCAGGATATTTAAATTAAAAATAATAATAGATTTGACAGTTAATAAGTTTCTTTAATCTTCTTAAAAATTAATTGATCTTATAGTAAGGATAAGAGGAATAATTCAGAATAAAATAAAAGGAAAAAACACATGATTATCAAAATTTACCACCTCCCAAAAATTGAGGTGCCCAAACAAAACTAGTCAGATAATTAACACAGACAGCGCAATTATTAAGCTTAAATGGGAAATAAATTGGAGCCCATGTTCATGACTTCACTAGTTTATTCTATACCAATCTTACAAAACAGGAAGCATCCATAAAAGTCAGAAGAAGGAGAGTTTTGCTGTCCAGTTTTCGTCCTAAATTTTAATTAAATTTGCCTGATCAGTCTAGTTAATTGCTTAATTTTTAATTGCACTGGGTCAATTTCGAATTGCATAAATAAAATCTACAGCCTCCCTACCCCTAGGATTTAATTAATCAGTTTGATTTGAAAACTCTAGAATCTATGGAAAATGTCCAACCCAACCCAAGTTTAAGGCTTGTTTTTTCCCGATTTGCTATAGCTTTATTTTAACTAGTGAGTGAGTCTCCAAACGATAATTTTTAAGCACACTGGAGCTCATTTCTAAGACTCCGCTTCAGAGGAACCGATCCACTTACTACTCAGACAACAGGATTGGCACCTAAAGGAGTGTTTTTTTGACCTTTTTTTTATATATACCGCTCCCTCGTGTCTGTAATAAAGATCACTTATAAAAGAATGATTCAGGGTTTGTTTGAAAACCCTTTTCAGAATAGTTTTTATAAATTTTGAGATAAAATATAAGTTTTGGAGAATATATTTTGGAAAATAGATTTTACAAATTTCGAGGCAAAACCTAGGTTTTGAAAAGTGATTTATGTTTAGAAAGTTATTAGCTTTTACAGATTCTGAAGCAAAAAGGTAGGTAGGAAAGAGGAAAGATAAAGAATGAAAAGTAGTAAAGAGGAAAGAGAATAAAGAAAAAGTAGGAAAGAGGAAAGAGAAGAAAGAAAGAAAAAGTAGTAAAGATAAAAGAGAGAAGAAAAAAAGTAGGAAAGATGAAAGAG
>JANTPZ010099706.1:7551-23517 GCA_025593235.1 Vachellia pachyceras
TGATGTAAACCATGCATGTATGATTGGTATGTATTAGTTAAGAAACCCTAATTGCATGATTAAACATGGTTAAGAAAGGAGTAGAAGCTAGGGCTTTAAATGGAAAAGTTTGGAATTGGAAAACTTGGTTAAATGTTGAAGTTAACCAAACCTCTATCTTTGACCTATCGGGAAACAGAGCAAATGAACTCCAAATGAGATGAACTTTTACAAAAAAATTGTTCATATTGCAAGCTTTTAAACAAGCCAAAGAACAATGAATTTTCAGTTTTTTACAGAAAGATATAAAGTTCCAAAGTTGGAAGAAAATCACCAATAGCAAAGTTTACTAACATACATAGAAAGATTGCATGGCATATTTCAAGTTCAAGTAGGAATGTGTAACATTGTAAAATGTGTATCAAGCACATATAAATGCAAATGGCCATAGCATACATCACTCATAAACACATTTCAACAATGTATTAAGTATAATCAAGTCATGCACATCATTAAGATCATTTCACAATAGTTTTAGATAGAGTTAGAAAACTTTGCTACCTTTGTTTCTTAACTTTGCTCTTTACTTTGCAACTTTCTTGACCACTTGGAAAATCACCCTTTTGCACCAATTCTTTGCCCACACAATGGACAATATAATGGCCGTCACACATGAGCAATTTCCAATACAAGAAACAATGCAAAATCCCTTTAACCATTCCCTTGAATTTCATAAGCCCTAGAACATCAAACTTGTCTCTATGATTTTCTAATGCTTCCATAAACTTGAGGCCACTTACACCCTACACAAAAAATCATTTTGGATATATTGGAAACATCAATATCATCAAAAAAATTCATCTTCCCCATTTTTCCAGTTAGGCTGAGACACTTCACAAACTTTTACCAACATGGATTTTTCAACTTTTATCATCATTTTCTTGCTTTCAAGCTCACATTTATGTATGGTAAAGCTTGTTTTTAACTCTCCTACTTCAAGTGAAAAATTGGGCAGCACCTCCCCTATATATTCATGATTTCCCAAATTTACAAAATCACCAAAAACAACTCAATCAACAACAACATATATATCAATATGTTCCTTACAACTCAAGGAGACTCTTATAACAACTTAATGGCTCTAAATCCCTCTCTTTCTCACTTTAGCTCTCAAGAACCCTAGCTATGGGACTTGAGAAAGAGAGACCAAATCAAAATTTGAAACCATGGATGAGGTAGAGAAGAGCTCGAGGAACAATTCTATGTATAGCTTAAGGTGTCATCTTCACATACCTTTGATTTCCCTTGAATTTTTCTCTTCTTCCTCCCACCAAGAATGGCGTCTTTCGCTCCCCAAAATTCTGCTTGCTTGGGTCGGTTTAAATGGCTGAAAGTGGAGGGAATTTTTCTATTTAATAATTCATGCATAAATGGAATTAATGGCTAAGATCTCATCTTATCATTTAAGCATGATCTAATGGTTGAGATTAAGCCACCTTAGGGACAATTGCATGCCCCTTATTTGATGGTAAAAAGGTGTAATGATGGCTGTAATTTCTGGTTAAAAATCTGGTTACCTTAACCAAACTGGATCCCATTCGGTTACTTTTACCGATTGCATTTTTTACCGGTAAATTTAACTTTATCCCGATAAATCTTTTTCTACTTTTCTGGAGATATTTTCTTCCTCATTTAATCTCCATATTTTCATCTTGAATATAAAAAATTTATTATCCCCAAAATACCCCTTAACTTCCTGAAATTTTACAGGATTAATTTATCATGTCCAAAATCCCTGAAAACATATAGTCGGAGAGCAAAATTCTTTTAGAGCCTTGAAAAATACTACATTTTTCACTGAATGTCTAGCCCTTTTTCTTTTTCCAAAATATCCTCTAGATTGTCCAAAATTAATTTTTGAAATAAATTATATTTCAGGGATTTTTGAGTCTTTTTCTTGATTTTCGGGGAAATCGCCTTAATCGTACACTGGATAATAATTTTATTAAATACTATAAAATTCAATGAATTTTTTCATATTTTTGTCTCAATTTTCTGAGGGCTCCTAATACCTTAAATAATTATTTTCCCCCTTTTTGCCCTACAAAATTACATAGACAGAAATCCAGTCCGAATCTAGAAAATCCGTGATTCACGGTTATGCTCAGCGAGTCGAGCTCTGTCTCTTAGGCATCTGTAAATTTTTTTGTCAACGGTTGACTTTTTGACTTTGACTTTTGACTTTGACTTGTCAAATGACCAAAATGCCCTTCCATTTTCTCATAATTACCTTTTTGCCCTTACTTTCTCTATTTTTACAAAATTACCATTTTACCCTTACTTTTAAAAACTAAAAGACATTTATGACTTTAGTCTTTTGTTAAATGACATATGGATCCCTTCCCAGAAGGTCACCCATCCTCAAATTGCACTAGGGGCAAGCACGCTTAACTTTAAAGTTTCTACCGACTTCTATTCACTAGGCCAATTCTGATTTTGCGACTTCCGGCCCATAACTTTTCTTTCTTTATGAACTATTTATCTCTTAGTTCTAACTCATTTCAGAATTATCGAATTAGCATTTAATTCAGCTAGCATGAAAAATTAAGGATATTACAACCCAAATGTCATTACACAAAAAGATTAAGGGCATAAAAGTCAAGGGAAATCTTGGAATTTTGAAAGATTAGTAAAAGTAAGGGTAATTTGGTAAATAAGAGAAAGTGTAAGGGCATTTTGGTCATTTGACAAAGTACAACCATTATTACTACTTTATGAGGACCAATGAGATTAAGCAAAGTATTGGATATGGTGGCTTAATGTAAGCCATTAGATTAAGATTGGAAAATAAGATTAAATCCAAGCCATTCAATCTTTTCACATGGGATTTTATAAAGGTAAAAATCTTCCCTTTCCTCTCTCATTCTTGTTGTCATTCTCCTCCCTTCCAAGCTGCAAAATTTGCCATTTCCAAGCACAAGAAAACTATATCAATTGGGCAAGTTTTGGAATTAGTGAGTATTTTTTCCCTGTAGATAACTTCATAAGCTTCAAATAGAAATTTGTACCACTCGATTTCGATTTTTCTAAATTAGTTGGGCCAGAAATCTGGAAAATGACCAAGTGAATAGTAACTCCGTTTTGAAATTTTTATTTTCACTTTTTTGGTCAATTTAAGTTATTTAAGACCCTAAAGTGGTTCAATAGTGATATAATATGATCTTTATAGGGGAACTAAGGAGTGTTACAGTACTCCTCCTTTCATTGTCGTCATTTGGGCATCAAAAATGAGAAGAGAAGACGCCGTTAGAGAAGCAAGAGGAAGAAGAAAAGCTTGAAGAAAATACAAGGTAAGAAGCTTTGATACTTAAAACCATATATATTCTTGATCCTTATGATCTCTTCTACCTCTTCCATGCTTTAGAATTTTGGTTAGACCTGTCTTTTTCAAGATTGAAGATTTGTGTTCTTGAGATCAAGAGTGAAAAAGAGAGGGATTTAGAGCCAATAATTATGTGCAAAATGTTGATACCTTGTTTTGATGATAATAAAAATAAATGTTTTATGTGTTAAGATGAATTATACAATTGGAAAATGTTTTTGAAACTTGAATTTCTATTTTTGATATAGTTTTTCAAAGTTATACTTCAATGATTTATGGATATGCTCGATCAAATTAGCAAAAGTATTGACAGTACTCAAGCATTGGAACACAATGGTCAATCACTGTGTTTTTTGAACTTAAGTTTTATCAGCACTTTTACTTAGTGCTTCAAGTAAAACACTCAAGCATTGCCAATGCTCGAGCACTGGAACTCAATGCTCGAGCATCGGGTTCGGAAAATGAAGTTTTAAATAATGCTTTCAATAAATACTTCAAGTATTGCACGAAGTATTGCCAATGCTCGAGCACTAGTATCTAATGCTCAAGCATCGGGCTCAGACAGAGACTCATAGACCGTGATGTAAGTCAATACTTCAAGCATTGGCTGGAAGCATAGTCAAGTACTAGAACACAGTGCTCAAGTATTGAGAGTTTTGCCAATGCTGTCAGTCAATACTAAGCATAGCCAATATTCGAGCACTAGAAATATAGTGCTCAAGTATTAAGGTCTTTTCCTTCATGCTGCTAAGCAATACTCCAGCAATGGCTTCCAGCAGAGCCAATGCTTAAGCACTAATTCACAGTGCTCGACTATTGAGGTTTTCACACAATGCCAGGAGTTAATGCTGCAAGCATTGATCGAAAGTGTTAGCAATGCTTGAGCACTAGCATCCAATGCTCGAGCATCAAGTTCAAAATTTCTCTATCCACTTATGCTTTTTGAAAATTCTCCAGCACGCTTAGCCAGCACTCATAATGCTCAAGCACCATAACTTAAACACTCGAGCATTGAGGATTTCAACACACTATTTTTCAATACTTGTACATAATGCTCGAGCAATTTTAAGAAGCATTGTCAGTGCTCAAATAAAATATTTTTATCACTCGAGTGTTCAGAGATTTTTCAAACAATTCCATCTTTTGCTCTAGCATTGTATTTCAACAAATTCATCGATACTATTTCAATTATTCATTTTACACTTAATTCATTAGTTTATGCATTTATTTTTCCATTGTTGGGATCCAAAACAATTTTTAAATGGTTGTTTTAATAAAATTTGCTCAAATTAAGTCCATACTTCACGGTTTGAAAATAATACTGGGTTGTTTGAAAAAGCTTCTCAGCACTTCTAAAGCACGTTCAACGGTGTTTTTCCACAACACGAAATAATCTTCTTCACATATTTACCACGTAAATGGTAGAAGTTTTTTTTCACCGCTTTACCAAACGTACCCACTATCACGTACGACTTTCCTGTAATGATTGTTTTTAATTAATACCGGGTGGCGTTTTGGTAATTTAACATTTATGAAATTTCAAATTGGTCACTTCGACGAATTTGGCATTTGTTGAACTGGGGCTGATTTTAAATTTCAAGATTTCGAATGGATCTTTATCAAACTCTTTTCCGTTATCAAACTCGTTTTGTTTGGTAGTTAATACTCTTAAGATTTTAAAATTAGACTTTTTTGTTTTAAATAATGAGTTTTATTTTATTGAAATGTATGGATCGTACACGTAATCTCTATACATGTGCAGCAAAGGCTCAATTATTGACCTCAAGACAGTCCTCAAATTCCCATTCCGTCAATTCCTGCCAAGTCAATTCACGGTGTTCCTCTCCACAAAATCATTAGCTGGGAGGATTTCTGTGTATCTTCCAAGATTCATCGCCCGTACTGGGTGTGGCTACGATTTCTCAATCTGGATCGCTATTGCTTGTACGTTTCTGCGTTAAAACTCGTAATTTGCACATTGATCTCCTCTTTCATCTTCGACTATGACGATCACGATGCAGTCGACACCCGGAAGCTCAGGGTATTTGGATTTGTACCCGGAAAGGAAAATGTCTTTTTTTAAGAACCCTTATATCCTCGGACTTACTGCCGTTGCTGGCATTGGTGGGCTGCTTTTTGGGTATGATACAGGTACAAACCTTTGATAACCTTTTTGATCGGTGAAGTCAGTAAATTTGGTTGGCTCAAAAAATGCCACTCATTTCTTTTGTTATATTATTCATTCATGCATGAAATTGTCTGATTTTCCCCATAAAATTTCGGATGAAAAAAATATAATGTTTGTTTTGCTTGACAATCGTAACTATGTTCACGTAACTGGAATGGTACGGGTAAATCAAAATTGATATTGCAGATTATTGATAGCGAATTGTTTGTTTTGGCTTTTTAGCATAATCGTTTTGATAGGACCAGAAAGCCCTGTTATCGTTTTAACAAATTAAGTTGGATGATCTTAAGTACATATTCGCCAATGATCAGTCCAAAAGATAGTTGAACAAGGTTCATAGAATGAGTTAGGCTTCTGGAGTCACTCAAGTTCGAATCTTAATACATTTTATTGCCAAATGAGAAGATTTTTATTTTCCTATTTGTAATAAAAAGCATTTCTTCATGGATGAGAATAAAAAATAATAAATAAGATTTTCTTGCTTAAAAGCACCATCTGTAATTTATTTCATCCTATTTTTGTGATGTTCAGTGTGAATACCTTTTTCTTCACATTGTAGTGATGCTTTATTTCGCACTGGTAAAAACTTACATGGCTCCAATATTTTTTTTTTTAAGTTTTATTTTGAAAGTTTTTTACTATATTATATTTTCTTGGACATAAATCTGGAGTCTCTGCACTGTTTCCAGGTGATACATGCTATATATGTTTGATTTTCACTTTTTGACCCCAAATAGAGCATCTAGAAGGAAGGCTTTGACATAGCAATGAAATTCTTCACCAAAAAAAAAAAAACTCTTTTTATTTGCTATTTGATTAACTACTTTTAATGAAGGAAGCAATGAACAACTATCTACGCAAAGAACTCTGGTTGGATGAAGAAAATTCTTTCATGGTTGAATAATGGATTCTTGAGTTACCTTTTAATATCCGGTTCTGCCTTTCTCTTATCAGAAAAAATATGTTTGTTTAGGTGTTGGTTGTTCTGAATATCTAGGTTCTTCTTTCTGCTGATTTTGGGTGTGTCAGTTCTCTAGTGAAAATGTTAACTTTATTTCTTTTACCACAGGTGTCATATCAGGAGCCCTTCTCTATATTAAAGATGATTTTGAGGAAGTTAGAAATAGTAGTTTCCTTCAGGTGGATCCCTTTTTTCCTTTATCCCTTTCTTGAATTCAGAAACTTCATTTCTAGGTGGTTTACAACAGATCTAAGTTTTTTAGCAAAAAGCACCATGTGTAATTATTGTCTGAGTGCGTAGGATTTTCATTGGAATGGTAGACTCAGAATCTTTTTGTTCTGGTTTTCCACTGCATGGGAAGAATTATGGTTACAGATTCAATTGTGACAGGGAAAATAGGAAGAAATTAGAAATTAAAAGAGATGAATAGAGATTAGCAGAACATTGTATTCATCAACTGTCTTAACAGTCTGATTCCTCCTCATTGCAATTTGAGTTATTAGCAAGCTAGCTAACTCACTCTCTTGAGATATTAGTAATACTAACTCATTCTCTTGAGATACTTGCAATTTGAGCTACTTCTTCATCCCCCCTTATATGCCTAACAATTTATCATCTCTAACATGTTTTGGGGGTGGGAGTGGCAGGGACATCTGCATTGTTTGAATTTAAATGATCTCTCCATTTGTATGTGTGTGATTTTGTTTTTACATAATGAAGCCATAAATAGTAAATACTACTTTAACAAATGGGATACAGAAAACGGGTAGATGTAACTCTGCTTGCATAATTCCAATGAAGAATGTGAATAATTTTGTTATGTAGTATCCCTTATTTTTCTCTAGGGATCACCTATGTGAATAATTTTGTTATGTAGTATCCCTTATTTTTCTCTAGGGATCACCTAGCATTTATTTCTTGGTAAGAATAGTCAGATATGTTGCTATTATCTGGTTACTGAATCGCTTGTCAGATCTGTATTTCTGTAGTTATCATGTAATTATTGTATAATTCAGTTGTGTAGTTATTGCAGGGCTGTTACAATTTTTTGAATTCCCCAATTGTTCGCCTTTCAATTCGCTGAACTTCAGGAGTTGTCTTCTTCTGGTTCAGTCTCCTCTTGTTTGACCTGCAGTATTCCTCTATAAAATCATTCAGAATTTCATAAATCACCTAATTTCAGTGTTTTCCACTCCAGCCTTTTTTGACTTAGAATTAGAGCAAGCCTCTGGCCTCAGCATTCTTACCTACCCTTTTTATTCCCTGCATGTATGGCATGCAAAAATAGCTATATTTCTAGCCAACCATCTGGTTTAAAGCCCCCCATTAGTGACAGCAGATGGATTTATTAATGTCATTACTTGGCACCAGCTGAGTGGTCCCAACTCCCAGTTTCATGCAATGGGCAAATCTGTGATGCTCAATGTTGCAGTTGCCAGAAAAGACGAATGTTTGAACGATGGGATGCCTTCTAGAAATGGACCCAAAATACAAAAAAATTTTTTGGTGGTTGTTTTTTTTGGGGGGGGGGGGCGATGAAAACCACATAGCGATATTAGCATTGGTTGATCAACACAGGAATCTTAAAATTTGATGCTTCTCTTCTATGTCACTGCCCATGAGATTTGGGAAGCAGTGAATGAGAGTTATTCAGTTGGAGATATTTTTTAAACCACAAAGCGATATTAGCATTGGTTGATCAACACAGGAATCTTAAAATTTGATGCTTCTCTTCTATGTCACTGCCCATGAGATTTGGGAAGCAGTGAATGAGAGTTATTCAGTTGGAGATATTTTTTAAACCACAAAGCGATATTAGCATTGGTTGATCAACACAGGAATCTTAAAATTTGATGCTTCTCTTCTATGTCACTGCCCATGAGATTTGGGAAGCAGTGAATGAGAGTTATTCAGTTGGAGATATTTTTTAAACCACAAAGCGATATTAGCATTGGTTGATCAACACAGGAATCTTAAAATTTGATGCTTCTCTTCTATGTCACTGCCCATGAGATTTGGGAAGCAGTGAATGAGAGTTATTCAGTTGGAGATATTTTTTAAACCACAAAGCGATATTAGCATTGGTTGATCAACACAGGAATCTTAAAATTTGATGCTTCTCTTCTATGTCACTGCCCATGAGATTTGGGAAGCAGTGAATGAGAGTTATTCAGTTGGAGATATTTTTTAAACCACAAAGCGATATTAGCATTGGTTGATCAACACAGGAATCTTAAAATTTGATGCTTCTCTTCTATGTCACTGCCCATGAGATTTGGGAAGCCGTGAGAGTTATTCAGTTGGAGATAATATTTCTGAATTTTTCAAGTTTGAGATCAAGAGTAGCCCTCATCCTCAAACAAGGTGAGCTATCTGTCAGGCAGAAAGGTATGCGTTGATGCTATCTTTGGTTCTTCTAGCCATAGAGTATAAATGTGGAAGTTACATTTCAATTCTACTGATTATAAGTCAAAATAACAAAGGTTACGATGTTGTACCTGAAGGAAATTCCAAACTAGCAAGTAAACCAACAGTTTTTTTTTCTCTTTTTTTGGCTAGGTATAGTATCTTCCTGTTGGAGCCAATTATATTCAATGTACTGGTGGATACTAATGTGGGCATCTATCCCAATGGGGATTTGAAATTTGGTTCATTACGTGTGAGGGACTAGCCCTTCAACTAGTTGGTTGAACAGCTTTTATTTAGAACAGGTTGCTTTTCTTCAAAAAGGCAGTTTCCCTAATGCTTTCGATACTAGTTCTAGTACAATGATTGGGGTAACTTGAATGGTGCTTCAGACCAAGTGACTGGTGATATCTTGTTATTCCATAAGGCAGCCCTTGAAAAAAATAAATATAATGAATTCTTAAGCCTTTAGGTTATGGGGAATTCACAGTGCTAATGAGAAAGGGGGAGTGGTTAGGGAACAGTTGGCACATGCTTTGAAAGGGAAAAAGTGGACTGAAAAGTGAGAAGAGTCTAAATCTGGTTTTGGTCCTGGGTGTTTTTATGTTTGTCTTACCTTGCTTTTCTTTTCTTAAAGTATCTTACCTAGCCTTAATTGAATTTTTTATAGTGAAGTACTGAGTGAATCTTTATATGTGTTAGAGAGATTATCTTATAAATTTAGTAATTTGCTTTTACTCGAGAGCTATTTTATGCTGTAATAATAGAATCTTTTCTTTTTATACCATTTTTCTTGTCTGTGCTGTGTTGATATTTGAGTCCATTCATCTTTTATGTCCTTGCAAATACTTAGATCTGTAGTGATTATGTAACTTTTTTGCATAACTGATAAGATCTCTCATTAATGTAAAGCTTGTCAGATCTGAAGTCAATGTAGTTACTGTAAATGTGGTCAGATCCTTAGTCGTTGGAGGACTATTTAATTTTTTAAATTCTTTACCTTTTTTCCCTTCTAATTGGCTGAACATCAGTACCTAACTTCTTCTATTTCATGCTGCGGTAACCCTGTAAAATTTATTGAATGAAATGATCAAACTGTTTTGAGTTACCACTTGTTCTCTAATCTTTCTGTTAGTACCGTTCTAAATGTTTTGAGTTACCAGGAAACAATTGTTAGCATGGCATTGGTTGGTGCAATTCTTGGAGCAGCAGCAGGTGGTTGGATTAATGATGCTTATGGACGAAAGAAGGCAACCCTTACTGCTGATGTTATCTTTGCTCTTGGATCGTTTGTCATGGCTGCCTCACCAGGTCCTTATATTCTCATACTTGGACGCCTTCTGGTTGGCATTGGTGTGGGCATAGCTTCTGTCACTGCTCCTGTGTATATTGCCGAAGCTTCACCATCAGAAATAAGGGGAGGATTAGTAAGCACAAATGTGCTTATGATAACTGGTGGACAGTTTCTTTCTTACCTTGTAAATCTTGCTTTTACAGAGGTTAGTTTTTGGTGCTTTGCTGTTTGGTTGGCTTTTGTTTGCTTGCAATGATAATAAAGAAATATTGGCAACTTGACATCCTTGCGTGAGCTATACTCATGTATGGTTTTCAAATTGCGCATAGAATTGATATTTAGAAGGTACTTATATATGAATCATCGTGATAAAACTTGTAGGAGAAAATAAAATATAATCTGGAAAATATATGCCGTGTATTCTCTATTACTGAAGGGAAAATGTAGAGAAATCCATCCACCAATCATTCACTGCTCATGATGTCTCACTCGACTATGTGATTCACTCAAGAACCATGATAGAAAGTAAAGGAAAAACAATTGAGAATTGAAACGGGCAAAAAAGAATTCCTCACCCCTGGTTTTCAAGAGACCAGGTCCTCATGCCCCTGATTATCCTTTCCTGCCCTCTTTTACGCTCCAACACTGCTCTGCCACTGTCAGAAAATCGTTTCTGAGCCACATTCTCATTCTGCCCTTCACTTTCCTGAGCATTTCCTCTAACACCTTGGATTGGGCTTGGTTCATCTCTCTTTCCCCGTCTCTTGTCCACAATATGTATCCTCCACTTGGGATTGGTTCATCTCTTCTCTCTTATCGTTTCCCTTTTCTTAACTAGTTTCTGAATTAGGATTTCTCATTTTTCTGTTAAAAATGAAGTTGCAATGACTGGTAGTTTTTTTGCCTTATAAAAGAGATTGGAAGATGGAAGAGAAGAGGAGAGGAGAGGGAGACGATAAGAGAGAAGAGAAGAGATGGGAGATTGAGAGTGGAATAGAGGTCAGAAACTAGAGTTTCATTACTTATAAGCCATGTTTACAAACTATCCCAACCAATTATTTATAGACCTAAGGGACTAAAAAGTAACAACCCCTAATGGACTCCTAACTCTCTTTTATTTTCATGATTACATAACATTGTGCCCTCTACCTAATGACCCTTTTTTCTATGGGTCAGGTACAGAGACAATTGCACCAACCCAGAGCCTAGCAACTGTTAATTTAACTTCCTCCGAACCAGAACATAACGAGAAATCTTGTTGGGTGAAATTGAAGAAATAAAGCCCAGCCATGTCACTTAAGCAACAGCACATTAAGAATCCCGTTTGTGGAGCTATGATCCATATAAGTGAAATTGGGCTCATTGAAATTGCATGCTTTTGTGAGGCCCTATTTTGTTGTACTTAAATCAACATCTGAAGCCACCAAAAGAAAACCTAGGAAAGCCTGCCTCTTGAATATGAATATTTTTTCTTGGGCATTTCTCCACTTGACTGATCTCATGCAAAGCCAGCCTCATGCAAAGTTATATAATACTAGAATGTTAAGTTGATTGGTTTCATGCTCTGATATATTTCTGATATATTGAGTTAATTAGAAGTAGCATTTCCTTGGCAGAAAAATACATTGTGATTTGGTAGCGTTGGTGAACTTATTCGATGTTGTAGTTTCAAAACATCAAAATGAAAGCTGACCATTATTTGTGGTCTCATTACTTGTAAGCCATGAACTTTTCTGAATATTTAAGGTCTTCACTGTTCTTCTATATTATAAAATCCTGGAAAATATCAAAATAACTTCCACTAACTGATAAGTTTCGTATGTTTGAAACTATTTGGTTCATAAATATTACATTCCTTTTTCAAACATTTTTGTGTATTTGTTTGCTGACCACTTTCCACATTATTCATCAAGCAGGTCCCTGGGACTTGGCGATGGATGCTGGGAGTTGCAGGTTTTCCTGCAGTTTTGCAGTTCTTCCTCATGCTCTTCCTACCTGAATCCCCCAGATGGCTTTTTATCAAGGTAAAAGATTGTACATTTATTTGAGAAAATTTATTTCAAAGTCGTGGCCTTCAAATTATGCAGATTACTAAACCATCCTATATCTTGTTTTTGGATGCAGAATAGACAAAATGAAGCCATTGTTGTTCTTACTAATATATATGACTATGCTCGCTTAGAGGATGAAGTTGATTTCCTTACAGCTCAGTATGAACAAGAAAGCCAAAAGAGAAATGATATCAAATTCTGGGATGTGTTTAAGTCAAAAGAAATTAGGCTTGCTTTCCTTGTTGGAGCTGGACTGCAGGTACTTAACAAGGACATACAGTTGTTACAAAACATAGCCTGAGTTGTTCTTATCATACATTAATTGGATTTGGACCAGTTGATTAACTGAAAATTTAACCTGTTTTTTGTTTTATTTTGCTTGATTTTTGACAACCTGATAATAGAGCCTGAGTTGACCTTTTGTCTCTAACTGTAGTGATTTCATGATAAAGTAAAAGCTGCTTTGCAGAGGTCAATGAAAGTAATCATGAGAGCTCCGAGTCCCACGAACATAATTTGCAGATATGATTGAACAGATCTTAGCATATTCAATAAAACTTCGGTGATTTCATCTGTAACCTTGATTGGTTTTTTAACTATCCTATGCACGTTGTTGTTAAATCCATGTAATTGTGAACGGGCTGTTTAAGATTATAGTACTTCAGTTTTGGATGCATGTTGCAATAAGTTTCTGTATTTTTCTGTCAATGACAGGTTTTTCATGAGTGTATTCTGAATTTCTGATAACTTCCCAATTCCCATTGTTCTGCAGGCCTTTCAACAATTTACAGGTATAAACACAGTTATGTATTACAGCCCAACAATTGTCCAAATGGCTGGCTTCCATTCCAATCAATTGGCTCTTCTTCTATCCCTCATTGTTGCTGGTTTGAATGCTGCCGGTACAATTCTTGGCATCTACCTTATTGATCATGCGGGGCGGAAAAAATTGGCCCTTTCTAGCTTAGCTGGAGTAATCGCCGCTCTAATCCTACTTGCCGTGTCATTTATTAATCAATCTTCTGGCTCCACAAGTAATCTGTATGGATGGCTTGAAATTCTGGGTTTAGCCATGTATATTGCTTTCTTCTCACCTGGAATGGGACCTGTGCCATGGACTATGAACTCAGAAATATATCCTGAAGAATACCGAGGAATATGCGGGGGCATGTCGGCTACCGTGTGCTGGTTGTCAAATTTGATCGTGTCCCAGACCTTTCTGTCAACAGCCGAAGCTGTAGGGACCGGTCAAACTTTCTTGATTTTAGCCGGTATAGCCGTGCTGGCCTTCCTTTTTGTGGCTGTGTACGTTCCAGAGACCAAAGGATTGACATTTGATGAAGTGGAGCTGATATGGAAGGAGAGAGCTTGGGGCAAGAATCCAGACACACAAAGCCTTGTTGGGCATGGAGGAATTGACTCCTAGAAAAAGCGCATTATAGAAGAATTCAAGTGTGTAGAGTAGTGAATCCTTGGTGTGCCGGTTCGTTTCATGATAATATATAATAATATTATTTTTATTTCATTCCTATATTTTTCTTGCCCAATGTGAATTTATTATTATCAAGAGTGCAGTCGCGAATAATGGTGGCCGAATCTATGGAACAGACGCAGTTTAATTCATCATTTGTAGAGGCAGCATATCTATAGTGATATGAAATTTTTTGTTGATTTTTTTTAATTCCGAATTCGCAGTGTTTGACATTGTATCTCCTTGATCAATATTGAGTGACGCAGAACCCGTTCTCACTTTATCATCACGTGCTTCAAAACTTTTTTTGTGACTGGCGGTTTTTGTTTCCCTCTAATCTGATATAACAGTACTGCCTCTTATGTTAACATAAAAGAATCAATTAACTATTGTAAAGAGATTATTTTTTGTTTTAAATTAATATAAATGACTTATAAATTAATATATTACATTTTATTATTATTACAAAAAGTCATTTTATTTTTTTAAGAAATTAAATAAATCGGTTGAATTAGTTAATTTACTTATAGTTGAAAAATGCAACAAAAAAAAAAAAACATGGCCACATCTTGTCGACAAAAGCTGTTAGAAATTAATGTGATTTTGGGATCAGATAAGGTCGGGCAGAATTGCCTACGTGGCAGCATCGAAACCCAATAGTTGATCCCCGGTGGGAACCAGATGGATTTTCCAGCACATGCAGGATCGCCTTCCCCATGAAAGCTTCATTATCTCGTTCAGGTATCTGCCCCAGCTTTCATAAAATTTAGTATTTTTATTCACAGACACATATTTACACATTTATTTACGAGTGACAATGAAAAAATTAAAAATATAAAGGAGTTGATGATTTTATTACACTCATCTCAGTCTTTTTCAAGTAGGCTCATCTCTTTCTTTTTTCAATAAATTATACATATTCATGTAAGAATAATTATAAAAAATGGTTAAATATAGTAGATAAAGTGGATAAGGTTTTATATTTAGTGTCAAATCTAATTTCCAATCAACTAAATTAACATTTCACTATTGTTTATGCAAATTTCATTAAAAGATTAATTTAAAAGAGGCTTTAGGTCACCAACAAAGAAAAAGAATTTAAAGGCTAATGAATGTAATGTAAGATGGAAAATTGGAATTATATTGATGAAATTGTTGAAATACAATAAGAGATTGAATAGACTAGAATAAGAGAGTAGCATAGCATGAGAGAGGATAATGAGCAGTGGGATCTGTAAAGGTGTCTATAATGCGAGATACAGCAGGAATAAATAAATGGTCTCTGCCATCTTGTTGCATGGCCAGTCTATTTAACAGTATCATGAAATCTAGTAGTGGTGAACGCTGGATCTATGGATCTAACCGTTTATCCCAAAATCTGGGAGATGCTGAAAATGTGACACTCCTTAACTTACCCCTTAGCTTCATTACTTAGTGAATTAGAATCAAAAGGAAGCCTCATTATGATCAAAGGGTCCAAAAGTTTCAATTTGAAAACTTTCAAGTTTGTGAAAGTTACTATTCACTGGTTTTAGGACCAACTTTGAAAATTCATAACTAATTGTAGAAAAATCGAAATTGAGTGCTTCCAGTTTCTATTTGAAGCTTGTAAGTTCCTTTATAAGGGAAAAATACTATTTGAGTCATTTACTTTCCCAAATGATACAGTTTAATTCGTGAAAAAGTACTGTTCATTTGGTCATTTTTCTATTTTCCCAGGTTTTTCAGTGATTTTCTTCAATCTTTGGAACATCATAACTTTCTGTAAAAAACTCCAAATCCAATGTTCTTTGTCTTGTTTTAAACCTTACAATGCCAACTATTTTTCTGTAAAATTTCAGATCAATTGGAGTTCATTTGCTCTATATCTCGTCAGCCCAAAGTTAGGGGTTTCAGCAACTTTTCCAAATTCAAAACTTTGCTAACTATAGCCCTCACTTTTACTTCTTTCTTAACCACATTTAAGCATGCAATTGATGTTCCTTAACTAGGATATATCAACCATATGTGCATATACATACATCACATATTACATGCCAACTTAAAACTAAAAACATCCCATTAATACATAACCTAAATATCATCCAAGAAAGCATTATAAATGTAACTTCATGCTTCCATAACCTTCTCTTTTCCCTTGGATGAACTTGCACCTAGAAATGGTTAGTGGGGGAGAGTGAGATTTTTGGAAATCTCAATAGCAAAGCTTACTAACATTCATGAAAAGTTTGCAT
>JANTPZ010099725.1:0-14531 GCA_025593235.1 Vachellia pachyceras
GAGTACATGATAATAGCCAGATGGTCTAGAAGTTATAAAAAAGAAAACTTTGAATCTATCTCCAAACCCATTTTCATCTCTCCCTTGTAATTCTCATTATTATTAATCACTAAAGCCGAAAAATCCTGATCTGAGAGCAACTAAAATATTCTTATCCTAATCATGTACATAATGGCTGGTTCACTCAGATGAATTTTACAAATTTGGACAAAAGCCAGTATGCAAAATTGCAGAAAATGGTAGTACTACAATCCTAGTGTATGTTGTTGTCGTTGGTCTCTCTCAGGTTCGTACCAGCAGGAACAGGGTGTACCAGAATAAGGAAGAGAATCCGTAAGAGGATGAATGAAGGGCACGGTCAACAGCAAACAAAATCCCCAGAAAAAACTAGGTAGAGAAAAAAAAATTTGATGTAAGTGATCATGAAGGAGATTATAAATTCTCAAAAACGAAAGCTTCAAAAAAAAAAATTCTCAAAAACGAAAGCTTCAAAAAAAAAAATTCTCAAAAACGAAAGCTTCAAACTTTGGAAGATGATAGGCAGAGAGAAGGGCATAGGTGTGAGATTTGGTGAAGTAGAAGGGGACAGAATAGACATCCGCCCGGAAATACAGGGAGAACGTACAGTCATAAATACCCTTTTGATTCAGTACTTGTGATTTTTATTTTTCTTATTGGAATTTAACCAACACAGTAGCTTCACAAGTGAGGCACTACAGTCTTGGTTCTTTATTATAGCTTGCTTCCTCTCTCGCGCTCTCTATCCATCTGTCTCTCTGTCCCACATCACACCCAAACAGTCGGAGCATTGCAGGTTTGCAGCAGTTGCAGGCAGCACTGCAGCAGCAGCTCACAGCCTACAGACAGGCAAAAGAAAGAAAGGAGAGAGAAGGAGAGATAAAGAAAAGACAAATGAGTGAGGGGTGAGGGAGGGAAGAGAGAGATAAAGACCATTTTTATGAGACTAGAACTTAAATCAGAATGAAAGCTTGATTTGATGCAAATCCAAAAACTCCTCATTCACCCAGCCATTCAGTCTCCTCAGCGAGAAAAAAGTAAAAGAAAGAGCCCAAAAAAAGAAACAAAGGAAAATGAGCAGAGAGTGATAGGTCAGTGGGAGGTTGGAGAGAGAGAGAGACACAGATAGAGAGTCTCTTTTTGGAGTATTGGGTCAGCTTCTTTTGGCAATGCCAAAGGTGCTCCCACCTCATGCTCTCTGAAAATGTTCGGGCATGAAATCACTACCTTGAATTCTCTCCCTCCAAGGCTTTTATCTTCAGCTTCTGCGCAACCCTCTCCCGTTCTTGTTAGATTCTTTTTATTTTAGCATTGTCGCTAGGGCTTTTTGTTTCCTGTGATGGGTTTGATCGATCTCAACACTACCGAGGACGACGAAACGCTGTCGTCCGGTTCCTCTGCTTCATTGTCATCTCATTCGGGCGTTACAATTTCCGCTTCTACTTCTCCTCCTTCCTCCGTGTGCTTGGAGCTGTGGCACGCCTGTGCGGGTCCAATGATCTCGCTACCAAAAAAAGGAAGCATCGTGGTTTACTTCCCACAGGGCCACCTTGAGCAGCAGGCTCAGGATTTTTCGGTTTCTGCTTACAATATCCCATCCCATGTGTTCTGTCGCGTTGCCGATGTTAAGCTCCATGTGAGTATTCCTCGTTTCTTTTTCGCTTCTCTTTTATTTGCTTGTTCATAATTTGATTTCATTCTGCGGGTAAAATGTAGGGTTTCTGTTACTTCGCTTAGAAAATTGATGTTTAAAGAACTGTAAATTGTTTTTGTTTCTGTTATTTTATACACTGTTCTGTGCTGGAATATCAGATTGGAAAATATCTTCTGCTCCTTATTTCTTTTCATTAATATTTCACAACATACAAGCCATGTAGAAGGTAATCAGACTATGGTTTATATTCTATATTACGTGAAATACGGGTGCTTTTGTTCTGTGCAGGCGGAGGAAGGTATAGATGAGGTGTACTGTCAGGTGTCGCTGGTTCCCGAAAGTGAGGTGCGCCATCTTTACAGAAGTTGTTTGATTTGTTTGGGTTTTTGGGGAGATACTGAAAAGGGAAAGAAAACGAGGAATCTTAACTTGTTAATAGTGAATCCTTGAGTGCTTAGTCTTCGAGATCAAATAATGTTGGCTAAAAAGAGACCCTTTATAATGCTATGATAGATACTATCCGGGTCCTATACATGATAGCCTTGTCCTCTGTCCCTGTTTTTGGTCCGTCAACAACCCCTCTAGAGGAAGAAGTAAAAATATAAGCGGCAAACTATAGTAGGAGAGAGAGACTTTTGAATAGATACCTGTTATGTGTTAATAGAGTTCGTTCAATGGTTGATTTAAAATTTGCATAAACTTTGTCATTGTGATAGCAAGCTGAAAGAAGATTTCGGGAAGGTGAAATCGAGGATGGCTTTGAAGATGAGGATGCTGCAGATGCAGTGAAGTCTACAACACCACATATGTTCTGTAAGACCCTGACAGCTTCTGATACTAGCACTCATGGTGGATTCTCTGTGCCTAGGCGAGCAGCTGAAGATTGCTTTCCACCGCTGGTAATTATGATTTATGATGTATTTCTTCCCCTTGGGTCAGTGTGAACCTGTTCTAGTGTTTTTTATAATCATACTTGTTCTTTCTTATGCAGAAGTTGAGTCAGATCATGTTAATGACAAATCAACGTTTTGAAATATGGTGGCTTAACCTTATGTTTAAAGTTTGTGCATGTATTCATTCTAAAATAAATAAATAAATAAAGCTTGTCCATGTAGCCAGAACTGTGTCCGTCTTTCTAGATGATGCTTAATTAGATCTTTCATAGTAATTTTTTTGAACTTTTATTTCAGGATTACAATCAACAGCGTCCTTCGCAAGAGCTTGTGGCAAAGGATCTGCATGGCCTGGAGTGGAAGTTCAGGCATATTTACAGGGGTACATCACCTGTGTTATGTTTTAGCATTCTTATTATGTTAGGGCTGTAATTGCTGGAGTCGCTGAAAATATTTCCTGTTCTGGTTTCTGTTTTGGATCTTTGAATACATGAGCAGGACAGCCTCGCAGGCATTTGCTTACAACTGGCTGGAGTGCATTTGTAAACAAGAAGAAGCTTGTGTCTGGAGATGCTGTGCTGTTTCTGAGGTGTGAAGAGTTGAATTCCACCAAACATTGAGTGGTTTTCCCAATCATTAATAACATTTTGAATTTTGTGCCAGGGGTGAGGATGGAATTCTGAGATTAGGCATTCGGAGGGCATCTCAGTTGAAATGTGGCGGTAACTTTTCAGTTCCATCGGGCCTGCATCTTAATCCCAGCAGTTTCATGGATGTAGTTAATGCAATATCTACAAGATATGCCTTTAGCGTTTGCTATAATCCAAGGTATTTCTCTGCCTCCTTTGCCTTTTCTTCTTCAGTTAATGAGAATATTATTCTATTTTGTAGAGTGTTATGCTGGTTAATATACAACTTCAGAAGGATATTCCCCTATATCAAGATTTGCCCAACTCATCCTGACTCTTGTTTGTCAGTTGTTGCTTCTTTTGTTATATAGTTCTGCCAGAGTTTAGATGTTTCCAATGATGCTTAGCCATGGCTGCCAACCTTGTCACTTTTATTACCCAGTCAACCTACTGAAACATTGACTTGCAAGTCAATCAACATACCCCCGATCCACCGGTTATGCTTACACTGGAATCTAGGGCTTCTTGTCTGTGTTCATGAACACTGATCGAACCATGCAGTTTGATTTTGTGTGCGCACGTGTTCTCGTTCAGGCCTTTATTAGCGTTCTGTGGTTCACAAACTTTTTCTATGCTTTTAGTCGCTCCCAACCTTGCTTTCTAATCAGTGTCTTCCATATAATATTTTGTTGTTTGACTGTAGGGCTAGCTCATCAGAATTCATAGTGCCACTCAACAAATTTTTGAAGAGCCTTGATCAATTTTACTCGGTTGGAATGAGGTTCAGGATGCGTTTTGAAACTGAAGATGCTGCAGAACGAAGGTTTGTTTTGCATGTGATTCCAGCTTGTAGATAGTGTATCACTAGAAAATCTCATAAATTTCTTTTTGGCAGATGTACGGGATTAGTTATTGGAATCAGTGATGCAGATTCTGTTAGATGGCCCGGATCTAAATGGAGATGCCTTATGGTATGGTTTTGGGATCATTTTTTTTAATTGTTATGATCTACATGTGAGATTACTTTGTTGCATTACATGGGTTAGATTTTGTTCAGACTTTGAATTTGTAAGCCTGAAGGATCACCATGGCTTCTGGAAGCACCAAGGGTCTTGTGCTTGGTTATTGCCAATAGTTTTGTCTTGCCTCTTAATTGCATTTGGCTGGAGTCTGATATTTTTTCTGTTGCATAACCTTTAAATGGATCCTAATCTACTTCATTCCGGTGTTAAGGTATAAACAAGGCTTCTATGGGTTGTATTGACCCTTATGTTTTTCCTACTTTAGATTAGTAGATTACCGTATTTCATTCCTTATTTGTGGAAGGAGGTTGGGTAAAATATCTAAAGACAAGGCTTCTGAAAATGGCTTTGACATTGATTTTTGATAAGTGAGATACCAGTTACCTGAAGTTTAGTAAAATGGCTAGAATTCCAATTTCAGTCAAGATGACTGTTGTTCCACAATGAATGAGCGACAGAAACCCTTATAATCACTGCATTCATCTTGGCCAATGTTATTCTACATGACTTGATTTAGCTTGTGGTATTAGAAATTTGTGCATGTTACACATCCAACTTGGTTGTGATTGGCAGATCATACCTGTCAATAATTTTGTCGTATGTCTCATCTTTCATTTCAGGCACTAATTGTTTTAAGTTGTTTGTTAATGGATGTTTCCCATCTTTGCAGGTAAGGTGGGAAGACATGGAAGCCACTAGGCACAACAGGGTTTCTCCATGGGAAATTGAGCCATCTGGTTCTGCTTCCACCCCCAACAACGTCAGTACAGCTGGTTTAAAGAGGACCAGGATTGGTTTGCCTTCAAAACAAGAATTTCCAGCTCCAAGTTAGTCTGTCAGGAATTTCTGGAGGTTTTAGTTTGTGTTACCCAATACGTGCAACTTTTCTGATGCCTTTTTTTCCCCTGCTGTCAGATGGGATTGGAACATCGGACTTCAGGGAACCCTTGAGGTTCCAGAAGGTCTTGCAAGGTCAAGAAATTTTGGGTGTTAATATTCCCTTTGAGGATATTAGTGCTCAGAGCCACCCCTTTTCTGAATTTAGGAGGCGCTATCCTGGTTCAACTGTTTCTGGGATTGCTGCTACAGGAAATAATTTCAGAATTTCGCAAGTGCACTCTGATGTTTCGCCCAATGGCATAGGCTGCAGCGAATCTTTTCGATTCCAGGTCTTGCAAGGTCAAGAAATACTTCCAAGCCAACCATACGGAAGAGCTTTTTCTGGTACTGAGGTTCAAGAAAATGGTCGCTATGGACTTTTTGACAGTTGTCAAGTACCGGGTTTGAGAAAAGGATGGACTGCATTGGTACAGGATAATTCTGTGAATTTCCATCCTTCTGTTCCATCCGGGCAAGTGTCATCTCCATCATCTGTTTTCATGTTTCAGCAAGCATTAAATCCTACTTCCAACTGTGACTACAATAATAATAGCATTACAAATCAGAGGATGGAGGGTAAGATGCAACATCGAGGACCGCTTGCTTCTGAAATCAAAGGTCTCTGTGGGCAATCTCAGAGAAGAACTAAATCTATTGGCATGTTTGAGCATGATCAAATGGAGACTTTACCATCTCACGATTCTGTATCGCCTCAAAGAGATGGTCAACAGCTGATTTCCTCCTACAAAAGTAGCTGCAGACTCTTTGGTTTTTCATTGACTGAGGAAAATCACATTGCAAATTGCAAATGAAGTGGATATCTGCTGAACCCCCTGCCATGGAATTCACTTGGAAGCAAAAGTTAGTGAGAGGCAATTGCATTAAAAGTAAAGCTACTTCATTCAGTTAGAAACCTGATGCTTTTCCTTTACGCTGGAAAGAAACCTGATATTTGATTTGAGTAATGTGATATTTGATTTGAGTAATGTAGTTAACTTTTGCTGAATTGAACTCGGAGGTTATGTAGCCGTATTATAAATTGTAGATGAGGACTAAAGGGTTTTGAATTAAAGTTAATGAATGTTTATGTTTGGGAATTTGTCTGGGAGTTTACCGCATTCCACTTTTGGGAAGAATTTAAGATTTTGGAAATATTTTTTACGAATTTTAAAATTTTTTATGGATTTTATATTTCTTGTCTTGATTTGTGTGTATCAAGAATGATTTTCCAAACATGTCCTATATCATAGTCATTTCCCACGTGCTATCTCAGATTCCCATCCATTGATGAGCTCTCGTGGACAAGGCACAGTTATCTATCGTTTGACTTGTTTTCTTAGGGAAAATGTAGCACTGGAAATCATAAAGCAAAGTTTACAAGCTTACAGGGCCAATCAAGTCTCGAGATGCACTGCACAATATTTTCTGTGGATCTTCATTTTTGTTTAGACTGAGGACTAATTTTTCTCACGAGTCAGAGCAGTTTTGGTGATGCTACTGCAACATAATAAAATCCGTAGTATTATTTATAAATTATGAATAGAGATAATAATGAGGGAGACGCTTTCATCCTGAAATTGCCACCTCTAGTGGCTTGTGTCTTCCCAGTTTGAGGCTGGTTTATAATCCATGTTGTTATCCCCTCCCCCAAAAGAAGACAAAAACAATATGGTCGTCATTTGTGTTTTTGGACTAGAATCGTGTGGGATTGTACGGCTCTCAGTGAACAGTAGTATTAGGTTATGCGTAAATGCCGTATGGTTTTGGAAAAGTCTGGACAGAGCACCAGCCGTTTCGTAGAGAAGTACACATTTCCTATAATTGGTAATCCTATTTGAAGTATTATCAGGTGAGAGTGTTTAAATGGTAATTCGAATATTAGTTCATTACATTATGATTGATTGATCCATTTGCTACATTTAATTCAAGGTTGCAGCAGTTATTTTTATAAGCACATGTATCCTTCTAACAACGATAATCCATGCCACTTGTGCCTATTCCACTTTTTAGAGCCTTGGGTATGTTGATGCAGAAAAATTCAATCTTTCTTTCTATATTTGATATTGATTCACGTATTGTAGGATAGGACCTAGGATCCAATGTTGGACTCATACCATCATACATGGACCCTGATGTCAGTCTGATTGTTTTATGAGAGTTTTGTTGAGGTCTTGCCCCCCTTACTGAAATATTGGGTCATTATTATGACTTTTTGGCCATAACTCATGCAGCAATTAGACAGCGGGTTCGAACTGACAATCTCACAATTTAAAAGCTTCAAGGGAGGTGTTTGATGTCACTTGAACTATAAGATCCCGACCAGGGCAACAGTTATGAATTTATGATCGTGGTAGGAAGGAAGTTTAAGAGCATAAAACCCATTACATAAACGTGCAGGTAAGCCATTTATATTTTGTGTGTCAAAAGGAGAAGTTCGGTTCCATATGAATTAACTTGGGAATTTGCATACACCCTATAAAATTAACGGCGGGTTCAAATTCCATTGCTTATATAAAGACTTAGTTAGTTGACTATTTGTAAGTGCTATTTGAATCTAAAAGCATTATCCCGTAATCCAACCCACTTAAACTAACAGTCGAAAAAAAAAAGAGAATCCGTTGTCCTTGATTACACTATTGTAACCTTCTCTCAATTTTTGTATTGAAATATTGTGATAATAAAACTTGATGCTTGCCTTAAACATCTAGAGAAAATTATGGTTATATTTATAATTGCCTTAGGGCCCGTTTGAAAGCTCTCTTTGAAATCTAAATTTTATCCTAAAATATAGATTTTGTTTAAATACTCACATTTTTCAAAAAAGTTATTTGGGAGATAAAATCTAGGTTTAAAACTTGGGTTTTGAAAAAGTTATTTTTTTGTCAAATTATGTACTCTCTCTTAATAAATTTTTTCTTTCCTACTTTTTTCTTTCTTCTTTCCTACTTATGTTTTGTCTTGAACTCTGTAAAAGTCAATAATTTCTCAAATACAATAACATTTTAAAACCTAGATTACCTAAAACCTACGTTTTACACGTAACTCCGTAAAAGTTATTCACAAATGAACTTTCAAATGAGCTCTTAATCCAACGTATTACCAATGGGTGTATCAATAAAAATCAATTACAGGGCATGCACGTTTTGTGGTAACGGGTAACTGCAAATATCTCATCTTTAGTTAATCACATGATGTTACATGCTTGCAAGATTGACTCAATAATTCCTTTAGAGATGATTAATTAAATATGAGGGGTCTTGCGTCATTTTCTACGTCATGAAACTTGATTGAATGAAGTACACGAAATTGTTCTGGTAATTAATGCCATTTGATACCTCCCTAATCAAATAAATAAATCAATGACGACACCATATTCCAAGTCAAGATTAGAGGACAACCATATATTTTTAAATCAAAATTTTCTGCAATGCTGATGTGTTCCCAAAAAGAACTGCTCATCATGAAGTGCGTTTCATGGTTATCCCACTTCCTTTTTAATTGCTGGATATTCTTAATCTTTACAAATCATCATATTTATTATTACCGACGAAAATGGAATTTAATTAATTAACTTAGGGTTTGTTTGCCAACTAATTCTAGAACCTAGGTTTAGTTTCAAAACCTAGATTTTACCTCAAAACCGAGGTTTTGTTCAAGTAAAAAAAATTTTCTCAAAAACTATTTTGGTTACAAAACCTCAGTTTGAAACCTAGGTTTCCTCTTTCCTACTTTTTCCTCTTTCTTCTTTCCTACTTTTTCTTTCTTCCTCTTTCCTACTCATTTTTTTGCCTTGGAATAGGTAAAAGCTAATAATTTCCCAAACATAAATCACTTTTTAAAACCTAGGTTTTGCCTCGAAACCTGTAAAAACTATTTTTCAAAATCTGTTTTCCAAAACCTAGATCTTGTCTCGAAATCTGTAAAAACTATTTTCAACGTTATATCCAAAGATACTCTTAATGTGGTCCCTTTTGTAATTTCCTTATGGAACCGAAATGGAATTAGGGAAGCTGCATGTTTTTGCTTTCACATAGATGAAAGGGATTGAAAACAGAAGACAAGACACGACAAGTAATGCATACGTTAGTGGGGTTTAAAATTTTCATTTAAAAAATTACTTATTTTTATCACCCATATTCCATTCCTACCAAATTCAACGTTTATTTTATTAAAAAATAAATTTGGTGACGAAACATTCAAAATTTATTATGATAGTTTTTTCCCTTCACAAGTTTAGAAAATTCAAACTCCTTATATTCTGCATTGAAATAAATAAATAAATTGAATTAAACTCTGGTAAGTTTGCAAATAATTTAATGCCCTTAAGTGGGCATATTATGAATAAAGCTACTTGCAATGAATTTTATGTTTTTACATTGATATTTTTTGTCATGTATTTTGTACTGAAATTAATTATATCAATCCATTCTCCATTAAGGATATATGTTAGAATAGCATTTGTTTGTTAATTATAGTAAAAAAAGGTTTCTGGGTTAAGCATAATCATGATGTTCCAAATCATCCTAGAATCATATATATATATATTATATTCTCTAATTAATATTTAATTATGCTGGAGAGCCATGATGTATGATGAACCTGTTAACAGATCAAAAACTCCAATTTTCTTGTGCTCATATAGTCAAGAGTAAATCATTTAATTTATTGGTAGTGACAATTTCCTAAATTTTATCAAAACCTAGTACGAGAAATTGGGAAAGGAAAATATTCTTTAAATCTGACTTGTGTCATTCAGATTTCGTAGCAAATGATAGTCATGCCCTCCCATTCATCTGAGGAAAGAGCAAATCTCTCATTTAAGTGATACTTAAACCAATGTCTTTTTTTTTTTAAAAAAAACTAAGTGCCTTCATTTAACTTGTGTGCTTAGCATCATGTTTTAGACCACTACTAAAATCAAGATTTTGATTATTTCTATTGTGAAACTAAATCCATTCTTATTTCATCTTCCTCTCCAAGCCACATCAAACCATATTTCGAATAACTTGAGTTTAATTTGAACAATTGCGAGCTTAGACTTCTTATTTCATTCCGTATGTGCCATAAAACAGAGGTCGTTTTAATCAATTCTTAATGCACACCGATTCAAATTTTCACAATATAAATATAATCTGAAGAAATAAATGAAACATGTTTATATCGATAAAAAAAAACCGTTGAAAAAATTGTCCATTGCAAAATTCATTCTCTAATAGTACCTGAAACTTGTTTAAGGATATGGGTTTAACTTTTGTACAAACACGTGTAAAGCATCATTGTGCTTGTTTGAAAACACCGTTTTCTCAAATGTAAACGTAAGTCACGATAAAATCATCTTAAAATATGTAAAAATCATCTCGAAATCCATAAAAACCATCTTGAATTTCGTAAAATAAACTATATCGAAATCCGTAAAATAGCTCAGAATCTGTAAACTTCTTTCTCTCAACAGAATTCCTAAACACACCTATTAACTATATATGTGGAGAATAAAAGGCACTTGTATATAGTTACGCATAACTGAAAGCGAATTGCACCACCTAAAGATGAACATGAGCTGTACACACTCAAAGACTAATGTTCTTAGATACATTTAGACTATGTTTTGTATAACAAAGGATTTCTCAGCAATTATCCATGTTCATATCTATTGATACAATTTTATTTTTTTTAAGAAAATAATTCAATCTATTTGTGTAAATTTGGCGATGTTTCGGTGGGGAAGTGGTATCCCTGCGTTTATGAAATGGACGCAACAATCGTAAAAGAAACACAAGCAATTCTCTCAATGTACAAACTATTGCGTACGAATCCTTGCTTTTTAAATCTTAACAAACTCGTTGAAATTGTAAGCACGATGCTTCAGTTTCCAACCAAATTGAAACTTGCTTCTCAAGTTTCAATTTTGAACATTTTCCCACCAACTTCTTGCTGTTCTGTCTTTTCTGGTACTACCATTTCAAGGTTACTTCAAGTTTGTGCGTACTAGGTTAATTAATTCTCAAATAATCTTAAATGCCCACTTTTTAATGTAATCGGTGTGCTGTGTTCTTAATATTTACTTTAATTGGAGATTACTACTTAAATTTCATCGTTATTGAGAGCTCACTTACCTTGACATTGATGTAGGAATTAAGAAGCTCCAATAATTGAGAGGTCCCTTAGTAATTTGAACGATTGTTAATTATATTGGCATCATGAAGAAGGGAAGTTGGATAAGTTGATTCACGCGAAATTACGAAGTGAGTTGGTACGAATTTCCCCTTGACTTCAAAGGAAGATTGGGTCGCCATGCTCCAACTCGAATTTCTCTTTCTTAAGCACAACTAGCTAGCTTGGCATGTTGTTTTGCATTTAATTTGACAAAAAAAAAAGAGTTACGCTGTATTGTAGAGTGACCGCATATTCCATCTGTAATGTAATGTTTGAATTTAATTTGGACAAGTCCTCTTTTGGTTTTCTTTTCTCTAAATTATAATAACTTTCAAACATATAGCTAGAATTCTAAAATATTACTACCTTCGATCCTTGATATAAGGATCAATTGACTTTTTGAAAAGGTTAAAAAAATTACATAATTAGTGTATATATGATTATATGTATCATTGGATTATTTATATATCAAATTATATAAATCAGGTAAATTAGTTTTGATAAAAGTAATAAATAGAATAATTAATTAGCTTTCTTGATATCTTTTAAAAAGTTAACAAACTCTTATATTAAAGATCGGAGATAACGATATATTACAAAAAGGTCAAAATACGAAAATAGTGGCTCGCAAGGCATTTTTTAAGGATGTACCAACATGCTAAGATTTAGTGCGGTACAATTTTACACATTAACTATGAAAAAGTAGTGCTGAAATTCCCAAATACATCTCTGAGTCCTTATATATATATATCCGTTAAGTAAGGGTTATGAATCATACGAGATAATAATATATTTGTTTAATATGTTATGCAGTTTTGGAACCCAAGTCCTTTACTTAGTGGACATATGTTTGTGTCTAGATTTGAGAAATTTTGCATTAATTTTGTTATAGCCATTGATGATCAAAATTGCATTCACTACATATATGAAACAGGGGTAGGAGCTGGCTAGAGAGTACATAGTTAGAACCCAACTAAACTATTAAGTTGATGGTAGTGAAGCTTTAATTTGGTTATTTGAATATATATATATATATATAGATGTTTCAAATAAGATGTGCATATGATAGGCTTCTGATGAATTAATGCTATGTTTCTGAAGGAGAATTTGGCCGGGAATTATTTTAAGCCTGGTTTGGATGAGACAACCATTGAGACCCTCTCTTCGTCTCTGTTTGGGAACGTGATAAAGAAGTACTTTTACTCAATTCGAGGTAAATATGTGAAGGAGATTATCTTATTTTACAAAAAAATTGTTGACTGTGCTTATAGCGGGAGAGTAAATAAGCTTTTCTAAATAAGTATGGGATTTTATACACCGCTTCTGAATGGTTTCCATGCATGTTTGTCCCTTTCCAAAGCTCATTATAATTTAGATCTTATTAAATGCAAAAAGCTTATGATATGATGTACCTATACGAGGTGGTGAAAATTTGATATAATGAAAAAATTGCAAACAAGAAAAATGTCTCATTTTCACCCCTTTCTTCCGTTTTTAATTTTCTAACTAAAGTGACCAGTCTACCAATTGCAACGAAATACGTTAAGATGGGACAAAAATATGCCAAGAATCTATATTCTCCCAATCCTAACAGACCCCCAAAAACAGAATGGGGGAAAAAAAGAAAACTATTCATATATACTTCAAAAATATCAGCTACCTGTTATCTTACTGATGAGAAATAAAAGAGAAGTGGGAGCATCCATACACTATCGTCGATCTTCTTTATAACCTCAATGACCCATCTTCATACAAATCTGATGTATGATAAACAAATTTAAGCATACATACGGAACCTATATATATATATATGCATACTCCTCTGACTGTAAAAAAAGAAGAAGGGATATTTAATGAGATTTAATTTTTTTATATGTGTGAAACATGATAGAGTTAAATTATAAATATGATCAAAGGAGTATATATATCTCCGTATGTGTTATAATTCACCTCTAAAGATTTTGTTTATAGCCCATAAATTCACATCATATGTGTAGTTAGATTTAACAATAGTCAAATATTCATGACATCGGCCTATTGTGTAAGTTTTATAAAAAAAACCTTAAAATTAATATAAAACTCTTTTACATATTTATGATATATAGATAATTAGTAAATTATGATTCTAATCTAAATGGTAAACTGTATTAGAACAGTAATTAAGATATGTAGGTTATAATATATAGATAATTAGTAAATTTGTTTAAAAAACAAGTTAGCAAAAAAGAGGGTGGGGGGTGTCGTGGCTAGGCGGAGAACCAAGAAAGGGGGTATTATATTATGTATGCGTCAGGCTTCCACGAAGATTGCCCTTTCCGCACCACTTCCATTCATGTTGACCCAACCCTTTTTTTTTTTTTCCTTCAAGATATTTATGAAAATAAATCTGGTACACGTCACCACCTGACCGAGTGATTGCTGCTCACACAGCGTCGAAAACGACATGTCGGATAGACATCCCATGTTCTGCCCTGCCAATCTCCGCCACGTGGCGCCGATTAATCCCTCCTGACCCGATCCGATTGGACTCGGACAATGTGGCCTCATGACGTCTTCCTATACGTGTTCCTGTTTTCCTTACGCGTCCCATGTGTCAAAGTCCCACATCGGAGAGGTTCGGGAGGGTGCTGGGCTATATAAGCAGGCGCGCTGCACGCCCCCATGAGCTAGCTTTTGGGGGAGAGGGTAATGGCCCCGTGACAAGTGGTATCAGAGCCAGCCCCGAACCTTCGATCCACGGTGGACCCTCCGGACGCCGGCGAGGTTGCTGGTGGGCCCCGCGGCGAGGTCGCTCGAGGATTGGCTGGGGGAGAATGTCAAAGTCCCACATCAGAGAGGTTTGGGAGGGTGCTGGGTTATATAAGCGGGCGCGCTGCACGCCCCAATGAACTAGCTTTTGGGGAAGAGGGTAATGGTCCCGTGACACATGGCTTGGCTTGCCGCACCGTCCGCCACTCCCCACTTTAATTTATTTCTTTTAATTTTATTTTAATTTTTATTATCTTTGCCCATTCCCTCACTCCATGGCCCGCATCCCATCCTGCATTCATTTTTTTTATCCTCTCGTTTCTCTCTGCCCATTGTTTTTTTTTAAAAAAATAAAATCCCTCCTCATTGAGTAATTAATGCTGTCACATTTTCCTCGCCAATTCACATAATGTAAAGTATTATAATGGAGAGAAATAATGGAGATTTGGTGCGTTCCAAATGTGTGCGAGGGAATAAAAGAGGAGTGAGGATTTTGGGGGGCGTAGCTTGTTGGAATCTGTTGACCGAGTCCGTG
>JANTPZ010099726.1:0-16363 GCA_025593235.1 Vachellia pachyceras
GTGGACGAGCACAGAGCGCAGATGCATACAGACAATAGTTGTTTTCCCCGCATTGTCGAGACCAAGAACAAGGATTCGAGCTTCCTTGCCGCCGAATAGGGAAGAGAACAATTTCGTAAACACCAAACCCATGTTCGGATTCCGCAGAGGGACGGGCAGAATGCTCTTAGTGCATGAATAGCATTCAATTCAATTGAAAAACATACACAAGCTTTTCGCCAAAAAAATAGATCAGATCCTAAAGCAGAGCGCTGATGCTCCCTGCAAAACCACGAAGAGTAATCGATGTCACTGTGACTATGATTCTGAACAGCTTACAGTTACTAGTGAGGGAGAATTCACGTGCCTGAGGAAAAAGAAGAGGGCCTGCGATTGAATTGCGAGAGGAGAAGCAAGATGGAAGATAGAAATGTTGAGGCTGTGAAGCTTTAACTTGTATCTCTCAGGGGAAAAGGAAAACGATAGTGGAGAAAGCAAGAAATGGAACAAACGGAATTAGAGCGAACCAAGCAGGATGCTTTTATATATATACATATAATATATATAAAATGCCCCACCAAGGTACAACCCCAAAACTCTTTCAGTAGTTATAAAGGATTTACAACATCACCTACTTACTAAATGAGCCTTCATAACAATTCCCCGATGCTTTCGGGATCAGTCATCACTTGGGTGTGTATTGTGGGCTCACAAGTCTGGGCTTGACCCAAATCTCTCAATAATCGAAAAATTACTACCGGTGTGAGTTGGGTATAGCGCAACTCACAACATCCTAAACTTAGTTCGAAAATTGAATCCACTTAAAGGATACATATATTTAACCATAGATAGCTAATTTTCATATATTAAAAAATTAGTTAAATTAATTATTTCTTCTATCTGGTACGGTTCAAACCTTTTTCATGTTATCTGATGTAAGCTTCCTTGCTAGGTTTGTTGATTTCACTTCCCAAAACCTATGTGTGGTTTCAAAACCTAAGTTTTACTCCAAAATCTAAGTTTTGTCCAAATATTAACATTTTTTAGAAAAGCTATTTTGGATACAAAATCTCAATTTGAAACCTAGGTTTTGAAAAGCAATTTTCTTATCAAACACACCATCTCTCATAATAAATTTTCTTTTTTCTATTTCTCTCTCTTTCCTACCTACCTTTTGCCTCAGAATCCATAAAAGCTAAAACCTCCCAAATACCTTTTCAAAACCTAGATTTTGCCTTAGAATCTGTAAAAGTTATTAGCAAAAGAACTTCCAAACGAGTCTTAAAGGCCGTTTGCCTAACATAATTAATTTATAATTTTATTAAGTTAAATTTAATTAATAATTAGCATAATTAGAAAAAATTCGTCCCAACGTGTTTTTTGTTAAATTCACTAATTTGAAATTTCTTGTAGGCAAAAAATCTTTTAACGTTCTTAGGAGAATCAAATCTATTCTTATCTCAATCACGGTTAGTATTGATGCTAAAAAGAAAAAAAGAAATCGATCCGAAGGAAAAGTGGCTTAGGGTGAAAAACATTTTTTTACAGTTGGAATATTCTTTCAAATTAAAGGTGAATTAATTTAAGACCCATCAAAATGGACAAGCCAAATTAAAATTTTTCAAAAACAAGCATATTAAATAATCTTATTCAAATTCAAATATGATAAAGATCATTCTATAATGGCTTGAGATCAATTTAAATAAAATGAAAATACAAATTTTTTGCCAATAAATAGAAAAATATAATTCACAAAAATCAAAATTCATTGCCAGATCTTAAAATTACAAATAAGTTACGCATCTACATCTTACTGGAATGTGTTATTGGTGTATTTAGATTAGCTTTTTTAAGTAATTGTATACAATCCGAAGTAATTGATATGAATTTCATAACTTAAGTAAAAAAAATTTTTTAATTTATTCTGGATATTTGTCTATCGGAGAGAAATTCTCAGAAAGAACCAAGTATCATTAACAAGTCAATTCGTTCATAAACTTATTAACATGGCCAGTGCAATCCATTATTGTTCTCAAAAAGAAAGGAACTAAAAAAGCCTAGAAATCTAAACTACCACTAAACAAAGGATTTATCAAAATAGAAAAGATGCTGCTTCCTACAGAGCGGACTGAAAGATCATCTCTGCTAGCTCCTGCAAAACATTGCACAAACACAAATTAAACTTATGCCAATTAATTACTATGCATGGGACAAATAAATTTAACAGGCAAATTTCACCCAAACAAACAATAAATAAATACACCACTCTGACCTCCCCCTCGGCCAAAAAAAAAGGTACATAGTATGTGCAGTACCTGTTTAGCAGAAGGGACCTTTGGTTCACCCATTTCTTTGACTTTCTTCTCAAGCGTTTCAAAGTCAGCTTTACCAGCCTATTGCAAGAAGTTCAACCATTAAGAAGGAGGAGCATTCAATGAAAAGAAGCGGCAAAAATGAGGCGATGGAAAGAAAGTTACCTCTACTTGAGCCCCTAGATCAGAGTCAAAACTTTGATATCGCTTGCGCACAAGCTCGGCCAGAGAACCATCCTTTGTTTGAAACAAGGGAAAACATTTAGTTTCACTAACTACATTATAAATGTGAAACTTCCAAAAGAACAGTCAACACACCACTGAAATCTATAATTGTTACAAGGGTCTACACTAAATACCTCAATTAACTTGGCAGCATTCCGGAGGCCACGTGCCATGGTATCCATTCCAACAATATGGGCAATGAACAAGTCTTCAACATCTGTGCTCTCTCTCCGCCTAAATATTTTGTTCAGAAATTTAGAAAGATAACGAACAAATTTTGTACCACAGTTATGTCAGATGCGTATAACCCCACAAGGAAAAAAAAAACCTTCATCCTGCCAGAAGAAAGTAGGCTACTCACAGTTTTGCATCGAAGTTGAATCCACCTGGTGCAAGTCCTCCCTAGAAAACATAAAACAGACAAGAACCAAGACAAATGAGCTTGAATTTCTAATTGTATTGCAAATCACTATGCAAGAGACATGTTTCATACATTTTTAATCACACTGAGCATAACCATTGTGGCCTCTCCAATATCTGTCAAAAACTGATCTGTGTCCCAACCTGCAGTAAAAGATTTCAAATTACAACTTCCTATCTCAAGGGTTATGACGGCACGAAGAGAAGTTCTGTGGTAATGTACGGAGTGAAAAAAGAATATACATACCAACTTGAGGATCACCAGTATTTGCATCAATGTTTCCCAACAAACCATTGATTCTTGCAGTTTCAAGCTCGTGATGACAGCTTTAATGTTGGAAGAGATTAGAGGATTACAGACGAGTTCACAGTTTCAGTAATGATTATAATACTGAAAATAGAAAATACAATCAAGAACCTACAATAATTCAGTGTTTCATTTACCTGTGACCAGACAGGGTTGCATGGTTGCACTCAACGTTCAATTTGAACTCTCCTACAGAAGAAAAAGGAATCAGATCAGATGAATATAAGTAGGTTAACATAGTTCTCAACACAAGACATGAAGAATATTTTAATTATAATACAAGAGTCTCACGCTTGAACCCTAGTTTTGTTAGCTTGGCTTGAGAAATTAGTCAGTACATATAACACCCAAGTTGGTTCTCTATTTACTTCTAACAAGTATCAGCTAAAGAAATGATGGAACAAACTGTCGCAGCCCTTTTGAAAGAAGGCCAATTTGGTCATTAGCTCGGCAGTAGTGAGAGAACAAATTCATAAGCAACGACCATGTCAAGGGCAAGTTACTAAGCACTACAAAGCTGCAGACTAGAGCATCTAGATCACACGTGATGAAATATAGCAGGAAACGGTTAAGAAAGTAATACCATCTCTTTATTTAAGGACATCAATATACGAAGCCTACAATTAAACATCAAATTTATCATGGACAATCTTGAGAATCCAACTTTGGCTTCTTGAGTAAAAGCCAGTTAAATGAGGAGACTAATGAAAATTACCAGTAAGTCCATACTTCCGCAAGAAATTGGCAGTAGTTGCAGCATCCCAATCATATCTAAAGGAATAAAATGTTGTAATTTAGTTAAGATGTGAGAAAATTCCCGATTTAATAATAGACAGAGAAGAAACTTACTGATGTTTTGTAGGTTCTTGTGGCTTGGGTTCAATCAGCAGTGTCCCTGAAATCAGATAAGGGAAACAAACGCATAAGGAAACTTACTCTATGAAAAGAACACGGGGGAAGGAGAAGTAAAACAAACATGAAAAATCCCACAAAAGTTTGGTATAATACGTAAAGTGAAAGATGAGTAGCTTTAAATATTCAATTTCTAACTGGATGATTAGCTGTACATTCTATTGTTATAATGGTATACAATGGTCAAGCTGCTAACTTATTGGCTGGAAATTTCAAACAAGTTACCGTTAAATCCAATCTTCTTTTTGTAAGCAACAGCAGCTTCAAGAAACCTGGCCTGTAAGCAGATAAATTAACAGACAACAATATGCAACTTATTAGAGACAACCTATTCAACGCTTGGCTTAGGCATCCATCCATATAAATATTAAATATCAAAAGCAGCCTGAAAGACAGTTAGTTCATTAGATATGGCCCACTAGGAATGGACATGATTTTCAAGAGATTAAGCATCTTGTGGAGTCAACAAATTCAATTTCCCAAAAGATTGCCAGGTTTTGTACCATATGAATTCTTTTCTTCCACAACTTCTCTTTATATCTATGATTATTTTTTGTTTTAACTTTCACTTAGCAATGTCTCAGTTATTCATTTACAATGATCTTTACTTGAAGCAATCCTATTTTGTTTTCTTGACAACCAAATTCATGGAGAAGAGAATATCCAATGACAATAGTTTGCAGATAGTCGATGACACACCAGATGATTAAGCTCCCGTTCCATGTCTGTGTTCAAGAGAGATTGGTAACCTTCACGGCCGCCCCAAAAGACATAATTTTCACCCCCCAAGTAGTGTGTGACCTACAATATGTATACATATCAGTACAATAAAGTTGGTTTCAAAATAACTATGGCACTTGTATACGTAGACACAGAAAGATACCTCCATTGCCTTTTTCACTTGAGCAGCAGCATATGCATACACTGCCAATTCAGAGCTGCAAGGCAATCCATTTTGTGAGCCACAAGTACGTGAATAAGAACCATATAAGTCAGGCCATATATGAGTTACCTGGTTGCAGCACCATGCATATAACGGGGATGCATGAACAACTGAGCTGTTCCCCATAAAACCTTCTTGTTATTCTGTGTGGACAAGGAAAATAGTTATCATAAGCATATAAGGGTGCTTTGCATTCGCTAGGTACTAATGAAATATACATATTTGAACATAAATTGCGCAGAAGCAACTTTTACCTAAAAGAAATACAGGATTTGGGCACTATCGATATAATATGAGGTTTTGTGTTGCAAGGTAAAAGCAGTAAAAGAGTCTATAACTTAATAACATCCCAGTCATATCATAATTTCCTTTTATCACACCGCACATCATGTCCACACAAGTAATAACTATTCCAAGAAATATCCAATTTCTCGTATCAACATCATAAGGAGGAAATACACACGAGCAAACTGAAAGCCAAATCGATGAACAATCAATTTCTGCATTGCACAGGCTCCAAATAATTCATTAAAAATATATACAATCTCATTTGAAATGGAGAATAGTAATTCACATAAATTTATGCAATGATTTGAGCCTGGGAAGTAGTTATTGGAAGGGAGTTATCCTTTATTTATCTGCCAATGATGCATGTAGGATTTAATTCACATTAACTTGATTTATCATGTTAGGAAATACCTCTTTCTGGAGTTTACCGGCAAGGGCCACCACTTCATCTAAGTTCGAATTAGATTCCTGTGACAAACAGTACAAATCCAAAGACTCAAAAAGCAGATTAAAACATTAAGCAATATAGCACAGAGTAGTTGGAGAATTCTATTTTCAGGAATGGAACTGAAAAGGCATGTCATTGTCTCAGGCATGTCACATAGACAATCATCAAAGGTTGCTCACCTCAAGAGTTTTACCATCAGGGGCTATGTCCCTGTCATGGAAGCACCACCAATCCACTCCAAGCTTGTTTAGGAATTCAAAGTTAGCTCTCACTGCGTGAATTAAGAGAAATCAATCTCTTATCATGCATAAAAATCCGATTGAATGTGAAGCATATCAAAGTGAGAATCATCTAGTAACTTACTTCTTCTTTTAGCCATATTTAATGAATTGGTACCATCTTCCCATGGCCAAAATTTGGTTTGTGCACCAAACGGGTCACCACCTGTTCCACGGAAAGTGTGCCAAAATGCAACACTAAATCTGAACCAATCCTACAATTCCAAAAAGGAAATTCAGTCAATCCATGACAGCAAGAGTATGATCAAAATCTTAATGAAAATAACAACGAATAGAAACAAAAACCAACCTTCATTTTCTTCCCAAGAATTTCCTCCTCTGCATTGTAATATTTGAACGAAAGTGGGTTCTTGCTAGAAGGCCCCTGAAATTAAATGCAGAAACATGAATATAGACAATAATTATCGTTTATATATCCTCAGATAATTTTTTGTCATCATATACGATTAGTTAGGATACTGAGACTTCTGATACCTAAACGTAACATGGTATCAGAGCCACTCCTCTAAGTGATCCCAATAGCCAACTAGCTTATTTTACTACCCCTCCGCTTAGGCGTTCAACTTTTTGCATCGGACATTGACAAGCTGGTAATGTTATATATCCAGTCTCCAGCTTTAGGCGTTCAGCCTTTTGCAGCCATTGACGAGCTGTGAATGTTAGATATCCATTCTCCAGCTTGAGGGGAGTGTAATCGTTATTTTGCTAATAATATTAATTTATTAATTAGATGGTTATAATACTTTTCTATCTATCTGATATGATCTTCAATATCTGATACAATATCTAAATATAATTAGTTAGGATAGGAGACTGATGAGTATCCTGTATATAAACAACTCTCTATTATCAATAATAAGAAAGCCATTTTCCATGGGGGAAAGTAAGAAAGCCATGTCAATCAACCTCTATTTCACTTCCCACATCTTCAGTAAGAGAGAGAGAGAGAGTTCTAGAAAAATTAGACAACTATTGCAGCTGATCAGTCACAAAAAATGTAAGAAAGCCCTGAGTAAATATACCTCATATTTAATAGTGGGAATGCCGGGGAAAAATTCCCCCTCCCACCCATCTGAATCGCCACATTCTTCAAGGTTCTCAGCAGGGCAAGTCTGCGGCTGCGCAGAGATCTGCTTGTCGAAAATTCATTAAAAGAAGAACATCCAAGTAAAGAAGTAACTATTAACAAGAGAAGCACTGCCACATACCACTGCATAAGAAAAGACATGCAAACAGAGAAGAAGCAACAATAGTTTTCCAGTTTTCATCATCCTGGCTTTACGCTGATAGCTGCGCAAAAAAAAATTAAAAATAAAACATTAAACCGTGAACGAATGTAAAACAGACAGATTTGATGAGCTCAATCCCAGACTGTTCATGGGATTGTTATGAGAGGTGAAAAACAGATTTCGAGGTATCAGCAAGAAGAAGGATAGGGATTTCATCGAAGAAAGGCAGGGGAAAGATGAAGAGAGTAACTTACAGACTCCGATTTCAGGAATAGAGAAACTCGACTCCTTGCTATTCCCAAGAGATGTGTTTTTTTATATAGATTGACCGATATCAATTATTACTATCTAATTGTATGATATTATAATATCCCAGTAGTTATAGATTTACTAAAATTTCGACGGATTATGACGGCCATGTGATTTGGATTTGGATAGCCTCAACAAAAGATCAGGGATCAAGGATATCTCACGTGGCAATTCTTGGCAAACTTAAAAAACGCTTCACAGGGTTCTGCTGTTTCAACATCTGTCGCATTTTTTGTTTATCCATATGAATCTAATTTTTTGGCCCGATAAATGTATTTCTACTCTTATCATATAGAAACGTGGCTTTATAAGTATTTACGGATAAAAAAAATACCTCTGACTTTAGTTTAATAACGCAAGTTTTTTTAAAAACGTTAACTTTTTAAGAGGTTAATCAATAAGTCAAAGGGTTGATTTTATATTTTTTTAAAGAAAATGTATCACTTTTCATTTGAAATGTATAAATGATTAAAAAATTTATTTTCGAAAGATTAAAAAGCAAACAAGATATTTTATCCAAAAAAATCAAAAAAGATATATTTCACTTTTTTTGCAATATAAATCAGTCTAAAACTCCTCTCCTAGTATCCTGATAAATCCCATCTTATGTATTTATTCTGTAAAATAGGAAATCACGTAAAATAATAGTAATCAATCAACTCCGAGTGATTGTTGGGCATGCATCCCTTTAAATTTTATTTTTTGAGCCATTTAATTAAATATGTATATCCACGGTAAACAATTAAAGTTGGATTAATTGGATAAGTTATAATCTGAGGAGAGATGTAACTAAAATGTAAAAAAGAGCCCTGCATTCTGCAACAGCACGCACCCTGGATAATAATTTGAACGATTTTTTTTTTAAATAAGCTAGAGAAGTTCAGTTTATTTATTTCAGAATTTGAAAGGGGAATTATCATATCTGCTGTGTTATCATTATCATTTATTAATATGTTGGAAGTGGAGCCCGTAAAACTAATTCAACCAAAGGTAGAGGGTGGATTCGGGTTGCATGAGCCTAGCCTGTAAGACCCTTAGGTTGGTGGGTTGGTCTTTTTTTATTTTTGTTTCAAAAACTAATTTTTAAATGAATTTTTTAGAATATTAAATTTTTGTGAATTATATTTATGTATCAAAAATAAATATTTTTAAAAATTTTTTAGGTTTAAAATACATATAATTTATTAGATATTTATAATTACTAAATAATGTATGAATATATATTCTTAATATTTTTTTAGAGTCAATTAATTTCATGTTAACTATTTTTATAAATATATATTTATTAAAATTTAAACAATATACATTTAAAAAATTGATTACTTGACGGTTTAGGCTACCTCGGGCTGGGTTTTCCGAGGTCTTTTGACAGTGCTGCTTGGAATATAGTTTTTTTTTTGTTTTGTTGCCAAAGCTCTGGATTGAAGTTAGTACTTAGAAACTAGCGTCATGCATCGGGAAAAACATAGAATTACGCATTGATCCTCTTAGTTTTGGGTCAACATTTGGATAATTAGTCCAGTTGGAATATGTTTTGGGATGAGCCCAATAAGCCCAAAATCTCAGTTAACATGGGTAATATGTGGCACGAATAATGTATCTCGTGGTAGCAATCAGCTTATCATTATCTAATCCCACCTTATTTCCACCAACTCAGTGATAAAATGTTAACCCGGATATTTATGGGGTGTTTGTCACCTAGAATTAATTAAAAAAGCACTTTTATACAAGTTGTGATAAAACTCATCTCTTATACCTTCTAATCTCACACACTTTAAATTACGTATAATCACTTAAAAACTACTCCAGACACCCCAAGTCCAAAACTGGAAGAGGGGCACTCATTAAGTGTTCAATAATGATTCCAACAAAATTGCTCTGAGTGCGAGAATTTCTATGCTTTAACGAAAAAAATGTTTAAAGGTTCAATGCAGCAGCAGAGGTTAGCTCTTCACAATGCACTAAACCAATGTTTAAATATTTAATACCCAACAATATATGAAACATTGTTTGGTCTTATTAGATTAACTTATCAGGTTAGATTCAAGCATTGTTGAGTCTGATTTAAAGTGATTATCTTAAAGTGTTATCTGTATTTACGTGGATCTGAACTCGAAACCTCATGTTTACTCTGTCAATGTCCTGCCATATTGAATTACTTAAATAAATTAACTTAACCATGTAATATACAAGTATGTAATTTTCAAGATTAAAATAATGTTGAGTTTGAGGGTCTGGGCCTCCTGGCTCAAGAAGGAAATTAATGTTAACTCATCCATGATTGCATGAGTATAAACTTAACAACAGTGATGACGTGAAAAGGTTTCTCTAAGGATAAAATTTTAAAGTCATGTTTCAAAATACGTTCATGATACAAAATTTATGCTATATACCTATTTCCTAGATTATAAACTACATTAAAAATGTGGTTTACAATTCTAATCCAAACCAACAAAGAGGGTAAGTGTGAGTGTGTTTGAGAACCACATAACAAAAAAGTATGGTCTTAGAACCATAATGAATATATGTAAAAAAATTACTCTTAATATAATCTATGACGCAGGACTGTTTTGGGAGTTGATGGCTAGGGAGTTAGGGTGGTTTTGCACTCAATCATTAGATGCACGGTCAGAACTACCGTTTGGTAGGTACTAGGAACATAAGAAGTGGGTTTTTCTAAATATCATATACTTTTATGATTTTTTTTTAAAATTACCAGAAAATATTTGGGACGCGGATTTGTGTGATGAATGATAGGTGCAGATTATCTTGCTTAACTAGCCAATAAGATGCCTCATAATCAGTGGCGGAGCCACGTAGCTTTCAGTGTGGGCAAATACCCCCACTGAAATTTTTTGTTTGTATGTAAATTACTATTAAATTTTTATTTTACACCCACTGATATATAAGATTTGAACCCAGTCAAATTATTTATACTAACAAACTTGTTGTTATTTGCTTGAAAATAAAAAAGTTGCCCCCACTGATCTAAGGTCATGGCTCCGCCACTGCTCGTAATCACGTTGTACTATTAAACCCGCCTACTAGCTGTTTAGATTTTATTGATTTGGATCATATGTATGCTTAGCATATGCTTTTGAAATCTTGAAACCTGAAACCCAGTTTGGATGAACAGAAAACAGGGGAGGAAAGAAAAATTGAATAGAAAATGGGAAGATAAACGAGTTTTCCAGAAAAAAGTGAACGGAAGGAAAAGTCAATAAGAAAAATGGATGGAGTTCCATCACATTTCCCCCAACTTTTCTTTACATACATGGTGAGAAAACTATTCTTCATTATTTACACATGTGCTCTTTATTACTTTTTTTATTTTAATATGTTAAATTTAACGTATAACTTTTGTAAATTATGACTGCGACTTTATTTTTTAAAAGGATAAGTTTTAAGATATATTATAATATTTAATTTATTTTTAATTTTTTACTAAAACCTTGCTATGATATATTTTTATCTAAATTATCTTGTTTAGAAATACAATAACATGAAAATATATATTTAATAAAAATCATTTTATTTTATATTATTCAATGATGTTAATGTAAGTATAATTTTTTCATGACATATTATACATGATATAATTTAAGTATACTTTACTTATTCAATTATTTATTAAAATATTTTTATCTAAAGATATTTTAGTCATTCAGTTATTTGTGTATTTTCTTTTCTCTATGTTTTATCTCGTTCATCCAAACAGGATAGGTGATCTCCACTTTTTTCTCTCTATTTTCTCTTCTCTCTTTTTCCACTGTTTGGCAAATTTCTAAAAGTTCTTATAAACACTTATAATCACGTTCAACAGTATTTTTTTATAAAATGAGATAATCTTCTTCATATATTTATCTAAACTTGTATAAAAGTATTTATAAATACTTCTCCACTACGTTAACAACTCAGTGATATCTTTCCTTTACATCCAATCGGAGTCTTTCCTCATGATAAAAGAAAGGGAATGATGTGGGCAAATAAAGGCACAAGTGTAAGTCTAGAATGTGCCATGGTGGGCCCGGATGTTTGAAACTTCCTATAACGAGGACAAAAGAAAGCTCACGGGCACAGCTTGAGCCTTCCCTCACACTCACGAGACGCCTGTTTACTCAACTCCGATCCTCTGCCCAACATTTTACTATTTTTCGTATTTTCCCAATCTACCATACATCTAACTCTTCTATCCCACCTGCCTCTCATGCGTCTCCCTGTCACTCTCCCCCACAAATCACCACGTACCAACCTTTAAACTATTCACTTCCCACCACTGACTCGCAAACCCTCCTGCCTGCAAGTGGGCCTTCTCCTCTCACACATCTTCACTATTCACCCCACTCCAACAAACAAATATTAAATCATGACACTTTCAACTTCAATAATACTTACTAGTATTATAAGCTATCCCATAAACTACTTTGACATTTATTACCAGTTTCAATAAATTATTTTTTATAAAATGTGTATTTATTTTTCTAAATCACCCTTTTTTATCATTTCCAATGAACTATTATTTGATGAAAACCTTCCAAAATCTTTAAGGAGAGATAATTTATAAAAATGAAATTTTGAAACCAAACTTTTTAATTTAACTCTAATATTTAATATGAGTATTTTTTTAACCTGTAAATATTTATGTTGATTTTACTTTGGAAGACAATTATTGGCCACATTCTTATTAAATCCATAAACTTCGTAGGTAGGCACCACCCTATACCTGTATAAAAAGGTTAGAGACCTCAAATTTTAGTGCCAGTAATTTGCAGCAGCAACATCAAGTGAACCTAAATGTCTGTCACGGACATGAAAGCCCATTTGGTTATCTTCTTCATTCTCTCTGTTACGCTCACTTCCACCACCATCACCCTCTCACTAAATCCTTCTTCTTCTTCTTCTTCTTCTTCTTCTTCTTCTTCTTCTTTAACAGAGCTGCAGAAAAAAGCAGACAACCAGACCATATACAGAATCTCAAAGCAACTATGCTGGGGTTGCTTAGCAGAGTCCATAGAGTTCTTATTCGCACACAACCTCGTGAGAGCATCAAAGTGGGAGTTTCCATTGTTATGGGACTTCGAGCTGGAGAGGTACGCGAGGTGGTGGGCGGGACAGAGGAGGTTGGACTGCAAGTTGCAGCATTCGTTCCCGGAGGACGACTTCAAGCTGGGAGAGAACATATACTGGGGAAGTGGCTCGTCGTGAACTCCGACGGACGCCGTCAGAGCGTGGGCCGGCGAAGAGAAATATTACACTTATGCCACTAACACGTGCGAGCCTGGCCAGATGTGTGGCCATTATACTCAGATTGTGTGGAAGACCACCAGGAGGATTGGCTGCGCCAGGGTTGTTTGCGACGACGGAGATGTCTTCATGACTTGCAATTACGATCCACCAGGGAATTATATCGGCGAACGACCATACTGATATATGCATGTAAGAGCTATATATATATAAGTGAGCTTTTATTTCAAGTTTGATATGTACTTTAGCTAGTGTGAATTAATTATAATCCGTATGTGAGAATCTGTGTGGAGTCTGTATATAGGGAGGGATTAATTTCGTCAATTAATTTGTGGTTGGAGGAAAAAATAATTATATGACAGTGAAAGGGTGCGCATTAGGCATTGGATGGATTTTAGATCTGAGGTAATTGAGCTGTGTATTGTATGAGTCAAGTCAGTAATAATGGAATATATAATAAGATGCTGGGGAGCCAGAACAATTGAGCAGCTGAATGTAACATTTTTAAGGATTTGTTTGCCAGAACAATTGAGCAGCTGAATGCTGGGGAGGAAAAAATAATCGAATATAGCCTATGAAGAAGTTGTCTTTCTATCCTATGAACAAGGCGTCCCATTCAGCAGCTGAATGTAACATTTTTAAGGATTTATTTACCTTAACCTAGGTTCTAAAAAGAAAATAGAAAGAATCAAAATTAGGTTGTACAACCAAAAAGAATATAATATTTAACCAATCTTAAGGAGGATTTGTCAATCCTAACAAGTTTAAAAAAACTTGTTAAATATTATGTCATTATATTAAAGTACGCGCACACTAGCATATATTTGTACGTCTCTGAAAAGCCTATTTTTTTTCCTGAAAAGAATATTCATACATACGTATATCTCTGATCTCTGTGTGAGCGAAGGAAAAGACGATAAACCCCGTGGCGCCGGAATATTGATCCATAATAAGTCTTTTTTTTTCGAAGCAACATTTGCATTTTTTGTTTGGGTGAGCTAACAATAACAGGCCTGGTTTTTTTTTTTGACCTTTTTGGGAGGCGGGCGGGGCCTGAACAAGCTTTGCTTCCGAAGATTGTAGAGAGCAAGAAAATAACAGAGGAGTTGAACTTGGCATAATGGGCTAGCTTCTTGTAATATAATAAATCAGACTTCAAATTTTTGTGTCCGTTTAGTAAAGTGGTGGAGAAGTACTTATGGACTTATTCACACAAGCCGAGGCAAATATATGGAGGAGATTATCTCGTTTTGCGGAAAAACACTGTTGAACGTACTTATGGGTATAAGTGGGGAGTTGCCAAAGAAGCCCTTTATCTGGATATGTATTTATATTTAGTGTATGACATTATTTTAAATATGATTGTTTTCATTAGATGCATGCTTATACCCAGCAGAAAATAATGACAAAATAATGCATTCATTAAAAATATTTTTATGCTACCGGTGTATGAGGGGTTATTCCTCAGTGAATTAATATTTAAATTTTTAATATTTACGTTTAGTATTTAACAATTACCTCAGCATAAATAACTTTAGTAAAATGATATTTGTGTTTAGCTAGAAAAATAGGATATCAACGGAGACAACAACATTTGTTATTAATTATGAAGAAGTGTAAGGAAAGAATTTCTCAGGACCCAATCACACGACTGTCAAGCTGCACATGGTTTGCCTGTGAACTTTTCACTTGGGAACGTGTGCATGGGGTCGGCTTCAGATAAAATATGAAACAAAACCATCCTACCCATAAGATGGGATAATTTTACATATATTAACTATTTTTTTAAAAAAAATTATGCATATTAATTAAAAATAAATCAACTTAAACATTAAAATCTCTTCCACCAAGCTAATCTCCTTTACACGGCTTCCTCTCGGCCTCAGATAGAAATCACTGTTCATAAGGATCTTTGGGCTGCGTGCATTGTCCGCTGATCTCTTGCTTGGGTCACTGTCTCTGCATCTACTGCATCCAGTCTCCAAAGCAATTTCAAAATGATCCCGCCACAAATTTTAAATTGCTCTGTTCATCTTTCACTCTGCACGACAACCCTCTTTTAAGGCGTTCTATAACACGAAATCTGAGTTCTCTTCCTCCGCATTGCGTGGGTAAGTAAATTCTAGATATACTGTATTGAGGGTGGTTATGATATAATATTCTTTTTGAATACAATAAAAGAAAATCTACCTCCGCATCACACGGGTAAGTAAATTCTAATTATAAATAGAAGCACAGGAGAATACTCTAAGAGAATGTGAACTTTCCATTCATATTACATGATTGGAGATTTTAATTTCAATTTTTAAACCAGGACTATGTACAGCTAAATGCTAATTGGAATAAAATATGTTAATAATGACACTTTTTGAATGAAACCCGTTGCTCTAGTTTTTTTTCCTAATTATATACATTGCATGTTTGATTTAGTAAACAAAATAATTTGGTAAATATTTATGACCTGGTTTTCTTGAGGGCCCTAGCACGCGGGCTTTCGTTAAAATGATTCGGTGGATTTGCTGCATCAGTTGGTGGGTAAGCTGACACAGGCTCTTCACTAATAAATGCGTTTTTTCACTCAAATGACTGACCCAACCCTTCTGTCTTTCACACTAAGATGAATTAATATTTAATTTTCATTTATGAGATGTATTTATGTTTAGCGCTAACGAATTTTTTTAATAGAATTGTTTTCACTGAAAGAATATATGTGCTTAGTAAAAAAACAACTAACTCAAAAAAAGGTTTGATGGTTTGTTAATTGTTAAAAATAAAATTGGAAATATGTGAAAGCAATATTTTTACAATGATTTTTTTAATGTTCTTATCTTAATTAATTTTTTATATAATTTTTCCAATTTTGTGTGTTTTTGTCTTTTTTTGTAAAAAAGAAGTCCATTTTATTAATCACAATAGAAATTTACATTTCCTAACAGGGGATGCCAAAATAAAATACTACGAAAAACCTATGGATTACATCCAGCACACAAAGAAAACTCATGCTAAACAAATAATGGTCCGTTTGAGAACGTATTAGAGAAATTTTTACATAAATCGGGGTAAATATGTGGAAGAAATTATCTTATTTATAAAAAAATACTGTTGAATGAACTTTTAATTTTCTCAAATGAAATCCCAAATAAGCCCGAACTAAATAAGCAACGACACAGCATCCTTTTCAAGTACACAAACATTTAACTCCACTCAATTCCGCTTCTGTCTGCATCACTCTGTCCAGAGATAGCTATCTCAGCTGCAGTATATCGTGTAGCCCCTTGTTACACGCCACAACAATCCAATCTGCTGCCATGTTGCTCTTTCTGTTCACAAGAGCAACTTCCAACTCCTGCACTATTTCCAGGTTAGTAACTATCTCTTTCACAGCCCATTTGGCTCTCCAATCGATTCCCTCTACTGCAACATCAGAACACCTAAGCACAGTCAGTTT